>VXBL01001324.1:8831-20570 GCA_013400195.1 Aramus guarauna
TGGAACTGGGCTGCTGAGCCCACGCTGCGAGGGGGAGGAGTTTGGGGCCCCACCCAGCCCCCCCCCCAACACCCTGCCGGGCACCCTGCTAACACCCCACTGCCTTCCCCCCCACCAGGCATGAGTTACAAGGAGCTGGATGAGCGCCTGGAGAACGACCCCAACATCATCGTGTGCTGGAAATGACGGCGGGGATGGCAACCGAGCCAGCCCGGGTCCGCGCCGCGTCCCCCCGTGTGTCCCCCCCACGCGTGTCCCCCACTTCGGAGCCCCGTGGCCGCCGTCGCTCCTCCGGACCGCCAGGGGGCGGCAGAGGCGCCGTCAGAGCTTCCTCCCCCCCNNNCAGAGGGTCTGGGTGGGGATAAAGAGGAGTTTCCAGAGGATGTAGGGTAGAGAGGAGAGGCCCCAGGTCTGAGGTGACCTCAGAAGGCCAAGGTGGGGTAGGGAGAGAGGAGGATCCCCAATTCTGGAGCCTTCCTGGAAGGGCTGGGAGAGAGAGGAGGGTCTGTAAGAGGGCAAGGAAGGGTCCGGACCTGGGGTGTCCCCAGAGGGTCTGTGTGGCATGGGGCAATGGAGAAGAGGTCCCTCAGTTTTGGGGTGTCTCACGGTGGGTGTTGCTGGGGGCAGGCAGGAGGGCAGTGGGGTTGGAGCTGCTGCTCCAGGCAGCACAGGTTCGGGGGATAGCGTGGGGTTTGGGGGTGCCTGGCAGGCTTGGGGCATTTCCTGGGGATGGGGGTGCCAGGAGCAGTTTCCCTGAATGAGGGACCCTCCAGGAACACACCGGAGCCCCAAAACCCCTGGCCAGAGGTCTCTGGCACTGATGTCCTTGCCGGCTGCCCCGCAGGTGGCTTCGGCAGCATGAGTGTGTGGAGAAGCTCAATATGCACGCCATCCTGAGCGCTTCCACGGGCCAGGAGCAGCTCCTCACCGAGCTGCTGGTCACCTACGCCAAGGTGAGCTTCCTTGGGTGCAGTAGTGATCCCTGTGTCAGGCCTTCAGCTGTGTGCTGGGGTGGTCTTCTGGACAATGTGCAATTTTGTAATAAAATGGTGAAGAATCTGCTGTATGTCCAGTGAAAATGTTTGACTGGTTGTTTGCTGGTGTTCCTTTTTAAAAAAAAATTAAAGGTCAAGCAGTGGTATTTCTACTTGCTGGCCTCTGTTTCCTCTCTGAGGTTGCTTTGTTCTCTTTTGCGCACCAGCCCCTCCTCCGGCTGCGGATCTCTGCCCTATTGCTGCCCCAGAGCGTGCCGGGCTGCACCGGGACGTGGTGCCCTGGACCTGCCCAGCTCCTCGGGGTCATCTTTCCCTTTTGTGGCCCCAGGAGCTGTCTCTGCCCTCTGATCTGTGGGTGAGAAGCTGCTAATTGCTGAGCTGGGTGAATATAAACACAGCGTGTCCCAAGGCCACCCTCCTGTGGGATGACTCCAAATTCTGTGTGGCTGAGCGTTAGAGATACAACTGTTCCAGCACTGGTCTGAATGGCTTCGCCCCCCCATCCCTTCCCTGTCTAGATTCCTGTTCTCATTGGGGAGCTGATCTCTGTGGAGATCTGGAAGCACAAGGTCTTTCCCGTGCTGTGCCGGCTGGAGGACTTCAAACCGAGGAGCACCTTCCCCATCTATGTGGTGGTGAGTAGAGGGGGCGGTGGGAATGAGCCTGGAAACTGGGTGGGCACCACTATGCTTAAAAATAAATCTCACCCTGAAGATCTCTGAGCTGAGATTTTACATCTCAGAGAAGCTGTGGTGGAAAGTGTGACACAGTGGGAAGCACCTGGTTTCCCAAAGCTGCCCACGACAAGCCCAGTCCTCGCCCGCAGGAGGGACAGGGACCTGCTCCCAGGGGTGTTGGGCCACGTGGAGGGTTGTGCCTAATCCTGCTCAGGGGCTTGCAGGAGCTGCTGGATGCAGCAAAAGCTGCTCCTAGAGGCAACTGTGCTCCTGGCTTGCAGCTCCCAGCGACTCAGTGCTACGCTCACTCCCAGGCAGCAATGCCCCTGGGGTATTCGCCCCCCTTTGCGCACTGTTTTTCTCTGGAACTTCTAGCCTCCGAGGTAACGCACGTCCAGGTTAAGAAAAATACAGCTTTTTATTTGCTGAGCTTCTGCGAGCAGCGGTCCCTTGGACCGTTCTTGGCAAGGGAGCTATCTCAGCAGCTTCCCTGAAGAGGAACGCAGCCCTTGACCTAATGGAAATCTGTCAAAGCTCGGAAGTTTTAGCCCATTTTCAAGTCCAGAGTAACACCTTGTTGGCGAAAGGTGACGTCTTCCCTGGGCAGCTGTTTGCAGCATTGCCTGGAGGCAGATATCGGTGGTTCCCAGTCTTGGAACCAGGGTGCTGAGAGCAGCTCAGCTGTGCTGTGCAGAGCGCTGGCCCCTCTCTGGCAGTGGCTACGTGCCGAGGGCAGCTGCTTGCCCAAGGGCTACAGTTGTACTGTGACTGTAGCAGAGAGACAGAGCCCTGAAGAGTCCTTGTCTGCTGGGAAGCGTGGTTCTCTATCAGCGTGTTGTAGTGTCATAGGCATGTTAACATAAATATTAATATGAACTGCATGAACTGGAGTTGTTTTAAAGATTGCATCACTTGTATTTGGCTCTTGGACTTGCATTTGGCCACAACTACATAAGCAGCTTCTTAGAAGAGCCCTTTTCCCCAGTCCCATTGCCTATGTCCTCGGTGCTGGTGACCGCTCCGATGTTACCTCACTCTTGTGGTTTTCCTCCCACAGCTGCATCATGAAGCCTCCATCATTAACCTCTTGGAGACGGTGTTTTTTTACAAGGTAAGAGGCAGGTTCAGCTTTCTTCAGTGTAAACCCCCTGACAGTAGAAAGTCACAGCTGTGGTCTGTGGGGAATGACCTTCTGTGTAACTCTTGTCATTATGAAGGAGATCTGCGAGTCAGCAGAGGACAGCATTCTGGATTTAATTGATTATTGCCACCGAAAACTGATTCTTCTCGCAGCTCGGAGTGCCAACGGGCAGACAGTGACCCCGTTGAGGCTTCGTCCTGAGGATCTGGCCAGCCCTTCGTCCATGCAGGTGAGGAGAAAGTCTATAGCTCGTTAGGGACATGCATGATGGAGGAGGTGGGCAGCCTCAGGAGGCACAGGGGGACTTTCCCATGGAGAACCCCTTGGCTGCAACCTGGGCACCTCCTACACGCCTCGGAGGGCATCTGGTGCCGGTGCTCGTCGGCACCAGCGGCTCGTCTGTGCCCACCTCCCTCCACCCTGCAGCCACACTTCTGCCCTCTCTCGTGTCACTGCTAGCTTGGGGCTGCCAGCAGGACGCGGTCTGAGTTAACGCTCTGAGTGGAGTGACGCTCAAGAGTTGATAGTTACACAGAATATTTGGTACAGGGTTTTGGCTATTTGCTGTTGCTCTTAAAAGCTGTGTGGTATGTCTCCCCAGAGCTTGTGGAATCACCTTAGCTCAGGCTGCCGCTGGAGCCAGCCAGGGTTAACCGTGAGAGGGATCCCTCCCTAAATCAATGTACGATATGACTAGGAACTATCCCGCTGTGTTTTCCTCCAGCTTCCTCGGCTCTCTGAGAAATACCTCCTCGCTGTGCCGGTCTGGGCCAGCACCGAGCCTGGAGCTGTTCGCAGGCTGCTGCACACACCTTCCCGGTGCGGGAGCTCTCTTTGCTTCTGGGACTTTGTTTCTCGGCACCTCGAGTTTCCTCCTTAAACTGCGCACATCACGAGGAGTGTCTGGAGAAGCGGGGTTAAAGCGATAGCCTGCAAGCTTGGCCGTACCTCCCCGCGTTGCCTCCATCCTTTGGCTTGTTGCCCGAGCACGTGCTCATCTTCCAGAAAAGGGAAGGAAGTGGAGGGCTCCAGAGCACAATAGGGATGTTTTCCAGGAAATGTTTTCCCAGCTGGGGAGGGGAAGGGGGTGTCTCTGTTAGTGCTTTGACACAGCTCAAATTAAAAAAAACAGCCTTTTCTAGCCAATAGGGTTCCAAAAAGCGCTTGTCTCCCAAGGAGCCTGGTTTCCTCTGATTCATTCCAGCCCCTCCTGACTCTACGTACAATAACCCCCTCTGAAAAAGCTGTTCCTGCCCTCTCCTGTGTTGTGGAGCCTGCTCTCCTTTGTGACTGTCTATGGTGGTAACCCCTGGAGCAGGACCTGTTCTGCTGTCCCCCAGAAGCACAGACAAAAGATAGTCCCTGCCTGAAGGTAGCAGAGGTGAGGTCTGGATACCAGCAGGAGCAATAGGAAACGGCCTCACTGGGGGAGTTTGGAGAGGGAGGTGGGAGGGAAGAGCCCGTAAGGCTTTCTTAGTAGCGCGTGGGGCACCAGCACAGGGAGCGCAGGGCTTCTTACCGCAGGAATTTGGAAGGGAACTGTTGCAGTGGCGCTTTAGAGGAACAGGAGTTGCTGAGCTCAGTGCTGCGCACACAAAGATGTGAGCTGCTGAGCATCTGGGACTGGAGAGGAAAAGCTCTGCCTGGGCGCAGGGAGAAGGACTTGGCAGCTCTCAGCCTAGCCATCCCGATGGCCTCAGAAGAGGCTGAGTCAGAGGCTGGTCAGGCCGTTAGCCTGAGTGCGTGGGCAATGAATGGGACGTCCACGCTGCCTAGGAAGAGAAGATGGCTGGAGAGCGTGGCGTAGCTGCGGGCTGGGATAACTGCAGGCAGATATTCGAGCTGGCTGTACGCAAGCTGGTGGGGAGAGGCAGATCCAGGAGGGGTGGATGTAGCAGTGCAGCTGTGCCAGGGCCAAGTTTCTCCCTCCTCCTCCTTTTCCGGTTCCTCTGCTGATCATGCAGCTCCCCCCTCCCTCAGCCTCACAGGGGCCACAAGATGATCCCAGAAGGGGAGAGAGAGGTGGTTCTGGGACTGGCCTCTTTCAGGGGGTGTCCCTGTGCAGGGGCACTGCTGGCAGTAGCCACCCATGATGTGTTAGGGGTAGGGAGATGAGGGACGAGCAACAGTGGGCTGCGAGCACTTCTGTGGCTGCCCTGGCAAGCAGGCAGCACTGGCACAGTCCAGATGAGAAGCAGAGTTTGTTTTGCAGGGCTCTGGTTTCCTCCTCGGTCTCTGGTTACCCATGTGCAGCCAAGAGGCTGCCTCCCTGCAGCTCCTGGGAAATGGGGCCTGAAATCCCGAGACTGTGCTTATCCCTCCGCAGGAGCTGCAGAAGCAGGCAGAGATGATGGAGTTTGAGATTTCCCTGAAAGCCCTGTCCGTGCTGCGGTTCATCACCGATCAGGTGGAGAGGTGGGTGCCCGGGAGCAGCAGAGGACATGCACTGAGCTCTCCCCTTGAGATTCCGGGGGGGTCACTGTGGGTGCCTGGACCCTTTCAGCAGGTGGCTGTAGGTGGTGGCAGTGGCACTGTGCCCGGGAGGCAAACACAGCAGCACCCCACCGTGCTTCACGGCACTCGCTGGAACCCAGATCACTGGTTTTTTTTTCCTGCCTCTCCCAGTTGCCTCAGGGAGCATTTGTATCTGTTCTGCCATTTATCTGTGAGTGCCATTTGACCCTTTCTGTTGTATCTCCAGTCTGCCCCTGAGCGTGCTGACACGGATGCTGAACACTCACAACCTGCCCTGCCTCCTGGTCGAGCTGGTGGAGCATTGCCCCTGGAGCTGCCGGGAAGCAGGTACGGATCGTGCCCTGTGGTACCTGGGGTGCCGTGGTGGGACCTGCATCTACTGACAGGTCTCCTGCAGGAGCCCTTGCAGAAAGCTGCTCCCCCTCTACCCTCCCGTCCAGCCTCCTCCCCCCGCTCCATGCTCCTACTCTCTGCCTGAAGCTGTTCAGCTCAAAAGCAGCTGCAGCACAGCTGGGCTGGGCAGCCGGCAGTGCTCCCAAAAGCTGATCCTCACACAAGGCTGTGTCTCTTCCGAGCTGATCCCCGCCAGGACAGGAGCATAGCACGTCTGCCAGCTCCACCTGAGGAGTCGTCCTGGACACAGAATGACCAGAGTGCCAGTCTCGGCCTGCCTGCACCTTTCTGGGACAGCGCTAAGACCTGGAGCCAGACGTGGGCTCTCCCAGGCAGCAAACCGATTGCTCTGAAGCTGCTGGCCATTGAGCTTAGCTCTTGCCAAAGGCCTCTGATCGGGCTGTGCCCATGAGCCATCACCTGCGCCATCCGCCCTGCCTCCCGCACCTCTGCAGGCAGGCGTGTCGTCGTGTCCCTGTCCCCCCCCAGCTTCCCTCCTGCCTGCCTCCGAGCAGCGGTGGGGCACAGCCCGGGGCGTGGGAACCTGCGCTCCCCTCCCCAGCCCGGCACCGAGGGGGTCACAGCACGGGCAGGGAAGGAAGAGACGTGGGGAAGCACGTGGGTCTGTGCCTGCCAAGAGGAGCCCAGCTGGATGTGGGAGCTTTCCTCCTTCCTCCGGCCAGGAAACGCATCGCTTCTCTCCGCCTGTGTGCTCGGGGTGTCAGAGGGAGCTTTGATCCAGGGCCCTGAGGGAGGGACTGGAAAGAAACAAGAGTGCAAAAGCATTTCCAGGCTGTGCAGATGCAGGGTTACATCCCCCTCCACCCCCAAGAGCAGCACAGTAGCTCCTGGAACTTGTTTTGTCACTTCTGTTCTATTCATGATACTTCTGGCTTTCACTGGCAGAACCTCCGGAAGAGCAGGTATTGGCCATGCTGATGGCCCAAAACGTGCCTCTCCAGCCACTCTGTCGCTGCAGCACAGGCTCCCCCACCATCTACCAGCGTTCTACACTCCTGGCGAAGTACAGAGGGAAATACCTCAGGGATCTTTGGGTTCCTGCCACGGCCCTATTGCTTTAATACATGTTCTTTATGCTTTTTGTGCTGTCTAATATATTGTCTTGGTACTGAGAAGGGTGCTATGCTGAGCAAAAGGGTGGGGAAACTCAGGCAAACAGAAGCAGAGGGGCTTGCCTGTGGCGCGGTGAGAAGCGAGCATAGGCCAGCATCCCCACCTCTGAGCTGTCTTCCCTCGGGCAGCGCTGTCTCTCCCTGGAGCTGCATGTTCTTCTGTCCCTCAGGCCAGCTCAAGAAGTTTGAGAATGGCGCATGGTATGTGGTCCCCCCTGAAGACCAGGTGAAGATGACCAAGCTTGATGGGCAGGTGTGGCTTGCCCTCCTCAACCTCCTGCTCAACCCCGAATGCCAGCGCAAATACCACTTCGATGGCTTCAACAAGAGCCAGCTCCTCAAGGTAGGAGCCTACGCCACAACGGCTGTGGGCCCCGCAGCACAGAGTGCCAGCACTAGGCACCTCCGGGCGCCTCTCCCCATCCTCGCTGTGGGCTCCTAGGAGCCAGCGGTGGGAGAGCAGCGAGGTCTGCCACCGTGCCAGCAGCAGCAAAGTTTGCGTTTGTGAGTGCACCTCGTGGGACTCCCCATGGGTCGCTCTGCCAGTGCCCCACAGATCCCTGCTCTTGCCATGCTGCTTCCCCGGCCTTGGGCTCCCTTGTCTTGACCTCTCTCCATTCACTCTTCTCTTCCCCTCCACGGCCGCAGCTCCGTGCATTCCTGACAGACGTCCTCGTTGACCAGCTGCCCAACCTGGTGGAGATGCAGAGATTTCTGAGCCATCTTGCGGTGACCGAGCCAGCTCCCCCCAAAAAGGATCTCATCCTGGAGCAGGTATCCTGGGCTCTTCTTCCACTTCTCCAGCTGCTCTGCTTCAAGCCTGGTAGCTCCCTACCCCCTTTTCCTCCCACCAAACTCAGCTCTGGAGAAGCGGTGCCCTGGTAAAGCAGCCAAGTGCCCACTTCACTGTTACACCCTTATTGCCGGCAAAGTTGTCCGTGGATGACGTGGGAGCCTTGTCCTGCTACAGCAGTGGCCAAGCAGTCACAGCTAAAGGCATAAAAGCTGGGTTATAAACAGCTCGCCGGATTGCATTGAGTCCTTGGGGTGGTGGCTGCATGGGGCAGACACAACCGCTGGCTTGTTTTGACATTTAACTTTTTATTTAACATTTATCAGTGTTCTCCTGCTGAATTCTGGACTCCCCAGTGAACAGTCCTCTTTACAGCCCTGGCCTGGGGCTGCTTGGCACGCTGTGTACAGAGGGACGCCAAGGTCTGGTGACAGAGGCTGGAGTCAAACTGGTCCCAGCTGATGCCTGGGACTCAGGAGTTGGGCCCTGAGGGTCTTCAAACAGCCAAGGGTCCTTGGAGTTTTTGATCCGTGTGGTGGTAACCACTGGAGAAAAGCGTTTCTAGTGTCTTCTCGTGAGCTGGGGGGCAGAAACTGTTTGTGTGGGCAGATCTGCAAAGAGGCAGCTGGGAAGAGCTGGGCGAGCAGAGGCTCTTCCCCACTGCTGGAGCTGCAGAGAGGCTCCACACCGCTGCCCAGAGCAGATGGGTAGGTCGGACAGCGGCCGCTTGGGCTGTGCAGAGGGGGAGGACGCTGCGCCCAGTGCGGCTGGCTGCACGGCCAGGGAGGTGTGCCCGGCTGTGGCTGAACCGGAGGCACGGCCCGTGCCAGGGGCTGGGGCTGGGGAAAGCTGCAGAGCAGCAGCCCGAGAGGTTGGGGCTGGGGATGGCAGCGGGAGGTGGTCATGGATTCGCTCCATGTCCCTCTACTGCCAGCGTGTCTGTGGGGCAGGGACAGGCAGCTGCCGCACTGGGCACCTCGTCCAGCCCTCGCCCAGCTGCTGCCCTTCTCTGTAGCTCCGTGGTTGTGCCGGTGCGGCTTCTGTCTCCGCCGAGGGCCGGGGCTGAGCCCAGCAGGTGGGCAGAGGGAGCCGGCTGAAAGCACACACGTGGGCTCCCTGCTCTGTCCAGAAAGTGGTGAACTCACTCCCTGTCGCCGAGCCAAGCTTTGAAAAGGCCTTTTTCCATTCGGCTGCTCCCAGAGCAGCCTCCTCCCCTTCCAGGCCTGGCTATTTTTACTCTGCTGGAGAAGGCAGCGCTGTTTGAAGCAGCATCGTCCTCTCCAGAGCCCAAACTCCCCGCGCCGCTTTTGGCTGGCGCTTTCCCTTTCGTGTCGGCCAGCCCTTCCCCGGGTGTTCGTCTTTGGGGAAGTGACGAGTGGAAAAATCTGCTCAAGCAAACGGCTCCGGAGCACGGAGCTCAGGGGTTCACGCCGCTGCCGGCAAACAGGGTGCCGAGATCCCAGGGCTTTCTGTGCAGGAGCCCAGGCCTTGGGGCTGGACTCTGGCTCCCAACTGGACCCCGAAGGCTTTGCCTTCTTCCACCTGAACGCTTGTAGTGAGCAGATCCGTCCCCTCTGTGTACGCCAAAGCACACCTTCGCTCCCTTGCGCCTTCACCTCTGCGTGTGCTGCCTCCACTTGCCCTCCCAGGGGGGCATGCTCCTCATGCCCAGGGCCAGCTGCCCCCCTGTCCCCCAAATGCCCCGCACAGCACCTTCAGTCTGGCCGTGAGCACCCTTTCCTCCTGCTCTGCCTCTCCTGCCAGGTTCCCGTCATCTGGGACCACATCCTGAAGAAAAACACGGGGAAATGGGAGGCCATTGCCAAGCACCAGGTGAAGGGCGTCTTCAGTCCCACCGAGGAGGAGCTGAAGCTCCAGGCACACAGGTAAGGCATGTGCACAGTGGAGCCAGTATCCCCATTAGCAGGGGCTGGATGTCAGCACTGGGAGGAGAGAGGGGTTTGTGGTACTGGCTGGTGACGTCCCCTCGGTGGCAGGGTGTGTCCGGCGGCCCGCCCCCTCTCTGCCCGTTGCAGGTGGGCACAGACCTACAGCCTGGACATGATGGAAGCTCTGGCTCCCGACAAGCCCCGCTGCAGGGTGTGTGGTGTAGAGGCAGCCAAGCGGTGCTCTCGCTGTCGGAATGAGTGGTACTGCACACGGTAAGGGAGCCCTGCCACCTCTCTGTTCCCTGCAGCCCCCCAGTGCCCCCCTGCCACCCCCCTCCGGTGTTCCCAGCTCCCACAGAAGATGCTATGAAAGGGCCAAGGCAAGCCAGGGGTCCCACTGCTGCTCAGCACCCCCGGCTCTCTGCTTGCCACATACCTCTCCAAATCTTACGGCACGGCTGATGTGCCAGGATGCTGGTGGAAGAGATGCTGGTGAGTGTTGTGTTGCTGCTGCAAGGTGCTGAGCTGCCTGTCCGGCTGTCTGCCAGCACACACCGTCCGCAGCACCGGCTGGGTTTCCCATGGTAATGCTGTCTCCCTCCCCTGCACCTTGGTGGGGCAGAAGTGGGCAGAAAAGCCCCCGTGGCTCTGTGGGTGCGAGTGACAGGCTAGGAGGTGGCAGCTGGGACAGTGGCAGCAAATTAAATCTCTGGTGCTGAACCATATGGCAAGGTCTGGTTACAGCTGTTTCGTTAAACCCTCTTAGCCCCCAGAACTGGGTGCTGGGCTAATGCTCAGCCATGCAAGCCCTGCCCTGAGCCTGGAGGAGTGCGGTGCGGGGGTTTGTCCTTGTCACTGCTTTGCTTCTGGGGACAAATGTGGCCCCGCAGTGTTCCTGCTTGAGCTGTGGGCAACCCGCTTCTAGCAGAGCCCCCGAGCGACGTCCTTCCTCTCCGCAGGGCATGCCAGGTCCAACACTGGCAGAAGCACAAGGCTGCCTGCAACCTGATGGCCGGGGCGCTGGGGAGAGCGGACGACCCCTAAGAGTGACTGACGTCCAGCCCACGGCTCGGTGAGGCAGAGATTCCTTCCTCCTGCGTACAGCCCAGCGACCAGCGAGGAGAAGCCAGCAAAAGCCCCTTCTGCCCGCTCCTAGCCCCAGGCAGCGCTGCGGGGGCTCAGCCTCTTCTCCTCCCACCCCACCACGTAGCCTTCTCCAATAAACATCCGTATTGCACCCCACTGCTGCTCGGCCCCCTGCTTTTTTTTCCTCCTAGCTGAAGATGTTAAACCGCTTCGTCCCCTCCCTTTGCACGTGGGGAGAGAGGTATGCATCTGCTTTTCCGCAGAATGCCCAAAAAAAAGAACTAGCAGAAGGGCCAAGCCCTCTGCAGCCAAGGCGCGTGAGCCTGGGGGGAGAAGGGGGCAAGAAGGCCTCTGTGCTGCCTTTTTTTTTGGCTGCTGCTGTTAGGGTGGTGGGAGGGGAAGGCAAAGGATGTGGTTAGCACAAGCATCTCACTGTGAGAAAGCAAATGCGTTTTTCAGGTGTTCATCATCTGCCCTCTCACAGGGACAACTCCCCTCCCTCACAGTTGACATTAGCACCAAGGCCTTGGTGCTCTCTGCAGGGTTTACTGGTGGCCTGGGGTGCCGTGGGTGCGTCCCCAGCTCTCCCTGCCGGCAGCCGCTGCTGAAGCGCTGGAGCCTTGGTCTGAGCATGGCTGGGAAAGGGTTGACGGTGCTGGCACGGTCGCGCATCTCGTGTTCTGATGGGGTGCCTGAGTTCCCCACACGCACCCCAAAACAAGCTTTGCACCAGCACTGCTGCTGCCGGAGCCGTGACGGGGGGTGGGAAACCATCCTGGTCTGGCCGCAGCCCCAGCTGAGCAGCCCGGGCCTGGGCTGAGGAGTAAACTCACCCCAAGCCTGGGCTGAGGAGTAAACTCAACCCCAAGCCTGGGCTGAGGAGTAAACTCACCCCAAGCCTGGGCTGCTCGGCCGGGGCTGCGGCCGCACTGAGCGTGGAGGTTTTCTGGGGATGCTTTGGGTGCTTCTCACTTGCTGCCAGAGGTTCCCCCAGCCCCCTTCCCCGCGGGGAAACTGAGGCACGGAGCGAGACTTGCCCCGGTCCTGGGAGAGGTTGGCAGGGAGAGCGGGACTGCCGGAGCGGGGCCCCCCCTCCCCTCCCTTCCCCGGCAGCGGCTCCGGGAGCCTCATCCCCGCCTCCAGCCCGCCCCGCCGGG
>VXBL01001328.1:0-35795 GCA_013400195.1 Aramus guarauna
TACCACTTCTGTCTGGGTGGATGTATCCGACATCTCCGGGGAGACGTTCTCTGTAGGAACACTGGTTTTGGCTCTGAGGAGAGTGCCCACCATTTTGGTGAAGACCTAGAGCACTTCCCTGGACTGCAGACCTACAAGCAGGTTACAGGGCCCTCCCTGCATGCCCTCCCTGTGCAAACTGCCACGGCATGCCCTGTTTGCTCGTGCTCCCTATGGCCTTTTGAATCTCCCTTGGTTGCTCCTGGCAATGCCCAAGCCAATTAGTAGGTGGTATTTGGTCATCAGGACACTGATGAAGATTCTAGGGACCACTCCGCTTCCCTGAAGTATCTGCCACTTTGTAAGCTCAGCAAACATATCTGCACTGAAATTAAAAGCAAGCTAATGTGGGAAAAGTCAGAATGAAATAAAAAGAGCAGGTAACATTTCATTTTCATAACTATTTTTTGCACTCCTCCACTACATGATTGTAGAAATTAATGCCTTATTGTTCTTCACTGTAATGCAGAAGCACTTGAGCTGCGGTTGATTATAGCAGGAAAACTTTTACAATAAAAGTTATGCCACAGCTTTAAATTCCTGCTACACCATTAAGCATCACTTCACAGGGACAGTGCCCACATTTTCTAAGAGGGAGCTCTGACACATGTAAAGGGCAAACTGTGAACCTTTCTGACAGTGTAAGATGCAATTGCTGCAGGGAGTTCCTGGCTGAGATGAACAGCAATAACCTGCCTGAAAAGAAAGCAACTGCAAACTTCAAAAGGTCAGAGCAGCGCCTACAGACTTCTGAGGATAAGGCTAATGAAGGATTTGCCTTTGTAGAGAAGCAGAATGAAAGACACAAGACTATGGGATAAAAGTCTTGTTACGTTGCATTTTAACAGCTGTAACTGATGTCTCAGAGACCTTTTTCCACATAAAACACGGCTATAAGAAAACTTACACCAAACCCACAGAAACAGAAGAGACAATTACTTCCTTTGGGATTTAAACAAAAAACAAAGCAAAACAAAACAATGAGAAATGTGCCTTGACTTCCAGATGAAGTTTCTTGATTCCAGTGCTTGTGATCTCCAGTCTGGCCAACATGGTTGTTGTCAAGTTCTAACAGTTACCTACAGCCACCATTAGCACTGATTAGTGCAGCCTGATTTCTTCCAAGGCACATTTGGCATGACATTTCTGTGAATTGTAATTTTAGAAAAAAATTAAGTGTCATTATTCAGAAAGAATGTATAACAAAAGCTGAATTTCTACCCAAAGTACACATATTTCGTAAATTGTCAAAAATTGTGGTAAATACTTAGAATGCAAACAATGTTGAGGAAGATACGCTGTATTATTATGTTAAAGCAGAAATGCAACTGCATTTGAAGGCAGCGTTATAACTTACACCGTTCTAACTCACTAAACATGTCTACCTGTACTATATAATCCTGGGCCTTTAAATTTCAAATTGCAGGAGAGTCCATTTAGATTTTGGCACTTTCTATACAGTACAGATATGCCTGCAAATAAATGTTTTATGTGCTCAAGAAGTAGCCTTACTTTCGCTGACTTAGCTCCCCAAAAGGATGTTCAGCTGGCTCTTTGCAGACTGTGTTTCTTACCAGATCCTTTCGCACTGCCTGAGCTCCAAACCAACTTAATGTAAGCAAGCTCCATCCCAAAGCTGCACTTCTTTGCTTGCGTAACACTCTGGCCACATCTGCCGACCTAAAGGTTGCAGCCATATGTCTACAGCCAGGGCCTGACTTTAAAAACAGGCTTCTCAGTTTGCATTCCATGTGTAGTAATTTTATTTTGGGGCAAACTCAAGACTGTGACTAACTCTTACGTGGTAACCGGGCAAACCATTAGGCCCTTGGTTAGTGCATCTGAAGCCATGTTAATAACATCTTATTTTAAAGCACTTTCTTAGTGTTTCTCTAGCTGATGAATAAAAAAAGGATGTAAAAAAAAATTTTAAGAGTCCTCAGAAATCTGCGCTATATTGTGTACTAATTATCAACAAAACTATTATTTACAAAACTTCCTTCACCATAAGAACCGTCATAACTACAGAAAGCTTGTCTCCAGTGTATTTTTATTAGGGATTTCTGCCATCATATCAACATACAAAACAATCAGGATGTTGACATATAGAAATGTGAAATTCACTGTACAAAGATAAGGCTCGAGTTACAGGTATATTTTCCCCTTAGTCTCCATGAAATAAAACCATTTTTAATTCTTCCCAGAGTTGTGTTTATAAATGTTAGACAAACCACAAAATAGATTTCAAGTACATAACATTATACAATATAATCCAAGCACAGACATATGCACAATACGGTACCTACAGATGCTCCATAATCCAAGTCTGTCATCCTCACCAATAAAATCTTAGACTGCTACTCTCTCTGAACATGCCCAACCATATCCTTCTGTGTGCAGTACGTGGTCCTGGCCTTTAAGTTATAGGGCTCTCATGACTTTCAGTTAAATTACTGTGGTAGACCAGAGAATATCAGAAAGGAAGGGAAGAATTTGGAAGGACCAGGCCTGAATGTATGCACACGGTTAGTAAATGCAGGCACATGTGCACGCACACACACTTGCATTTAACCCTACATAAAACCTCACTGCACTGCACATTTTCTGAGAATATGTTCTCATGCAACTCAGCTGTTTTTCTCATAGATTTAGAACAAGCATAACAATAATCCTAATTCTGGAGTGCTGTAATTTACAGGGAGAAGACTATATTTTAGAGCATAGGATCTAACTTTTTTTTTTTTTAAATAATTATTTGGCTTTTATTGGAGCCAGTATGAAACCACATCTCCATAGTCCAGCAGGATGCCAGCTCTCACAACCTCCACCACTCCAGACACCTTTGTTTAGAAACAATGCAAGTGAATAATTTCCCATTAAGGCCAAATGTCTACTTTAGTTCACTCTCCATTTCTACTAGGCTGAATGATTATTACCTCATGGGAAAGGATCATTTAGCTGCAAGTAGAACAAGAAGAAATACACATCAAGTAACTAATCAATAATGATTCTTCTGGTGAACAGATTGGCAAGGACAAAGATGAGGAAAAAAGGTAGTTGTTTAATTTAGCTTTTGTTGGCTGGAAAATGAATAGCAATCCAAAAGTTTTCAACTGAAAAAGGAACTCCTAAGCCCTGTTTTGTCCTTTAAAACCTAGAGAAGATTAGAAGAGAAGGAGAAATCCTCTAAGGAAATTGCCATTTTCAAACTAGATGTTTGCAAAGGCTTACATGAGAAAACCAAGCAAAACCAATTCTCTGATATTAAAACTAAAGGAATTTATTAAATTAGAATTAGAGATGTGGTTACAATGTATTAAATGCACATCTAATAAAACAGCCTCAAGTATGTCTCCAATTCATAAATCTCTAAGCAGGAGAAAGACTTTGAGGCCAGAACCAGACTTCCCTAGTTTAAATACAAAATACATCTGCACTAAGATCAGGACGGGGGAAAAGAATAAAAACTTTCTCAAATACAACCTCTATGGTACATTTGAGGGCCTTCAAATGTTCTCAACCTTGACAAGATTTTACTTATATATATTCTCTAAGCTATATTGGAATACCTTCAGATATACAAATCCATGTTACATGAAACAGAATTAGATCATGTAACTGGGCTCGTAATAACAGGGAAAGAGGGTAAGTATGCTGCTATATGTGAAAGGAAGCATATTAGTATGCACAGAAAATACGTTGTCTTAGAGATTAGTAATAATGGGCATCAAGGATGAAGATGCATCTCTCAAAGTGTTTAAGCCTTTAACTGTGAGTCAGTAGAACTGTGCAGCCTAATGCTTTGCTTTTAAAAAGGAATATATTTTTCTTCTCTATCATTTTTAAAAGTAGGTCACTCACCTACTGATTTAGCTAGGGTTTTACCTTTTTTTCTGTTTTTTTTTCTTTTCCTTTTTTTTTTTTTTTTTTTTTTTTTTTTTTTTTTTTTTTTTTTTTTTTTTTNTTTTTTTTTTTGGCTACTTTCTATTATCTTCTTCCATGTTATGTACATTAATCTACATTTAGACTGAAGACTCACTTTCTTCCAAAACATACGTGGACTATCTTGTAGAAGCTTTCTACAGCACTGATAAAGTGTAAGACAACCTGACAGGTAAGAGGAAGGATCATTACTTTCAGTTCTGCTCACTTCCCCAAGCTTTACAAATGTACCTTTCAGAAATTCTTCTGCATACTTGGTGTCTATTCACCTCCCCCAGCGAGCCCCAACTGAACTTAAGTGAACTTTCTATATATTTCCCCAACCACAGTCCCTCTGTATAGAGCTATATTAGACTCATTCATTCTCCAGCCATTAATTTAAAAAAAAAAAAAAAAAATCATTGCCAAAACACTAAAACCACCCTACATGCCCTTGTGCATTATTCTTACCAATTTGTACATTTAAATAATACCAGAAGTTGTCTTTTGCTAAAAATTTACCAAAATATTTTCAACACATAAAAATGTAAAAAAACAAACAGAAAAACAAACCAAAACCAAAAAAACCAGCATAAACATTGCTCGTATAGGCATTGGTTAGAAGAGATTGCTGCACTAAGGAGTATATTCAAAAAAGTTTTTCTTTCAGTTTCATTGGATTTAGTGTCATGAATTGAAAAGCTAATGACAATGAAACTTATTGTGACTCCATCTTATATGATGTAATAGATGAGCAGGAAGTCTGAAATGCAATTAAAATAAAGCTTCTTTTTGGTTACTGAAAGGTGACTGTATAAGCCTGTAACTAAAGGGGCAATTTAAGTATGCGAAGGGAACTTAAGAACCTGAAGAGTCTGTAATGAACTGGATATGAAGACAGCTACTGACTGATGGCCCCATGGGCATTATGGAAAGCTATCACTAACTGAAATTTTGAATATAGCCCTTAGTTGTATCATATTTATTTAAAATTTAAAAGCTGCCCAGCATGTCACGAATGAAGTTTATTTTGCAAGCCACCCACTGCCTAAGGGGGCAGTAATATTCAATATGAAACTGCTGAAACTCCGGTGTCTGACGGATTTCATGAAGAAAAGAGATTTGAAGGTCCGACTCCAAGAGAACAAGGAGAAGAGGAAACACAAACAACAACAGTCCAAGGCCTACAAGGAGAAGTCGGGAGAAACTCTTCACAAATGCATTTACCTCTATGTTGCCCATTAGAATATCATAGCTCCACCTAAGTGCTCTCCGAGCTTCTTTCAGTTCTTCCTCCTCTGCAATCAAAAATGCATTTTCATCTGCTTCCAGTTCCTCAAATGAATCTGTATCATCTTTCTCATTCTCTACTCTTGGACAGGTATCAAAGAGCATGTCAATCTCATCATCAACAGGGGTGGGCAGCAAGCTGGCACTGGGATTGTATGCCAGTTCTGAGATGGTTAAGGGTTCCTCTTTCATCTTCTCTTCTTGTTCAGTGACAAGATCAGTATTCTCCCCAGTGTCATTAACTGGGGAGCCTGAAGTCACAGGTATTGAAATCTCATCTTCCTTTGGCAGTTGCATACCTGAAAAATAGAGATGAAAATAGTGATCCTAAATTTCTGCCTTCCTGGTGGCAAAATTCAGCCTTCCAATAGTGTCTAATAGAGATTGGAAAGAAAATTTCTGCAACCATTTTGCATATTGAAACAAGACCATACACGATTATAAAACTCCGGAAAATCTTTCTGAAAGGCTCCAGAGGCAGGCAACATCTTTTACAGCATTGCAGTTTGCCAGATCTGTTTAACTTTGCCTGATGCAGCTACCACGAATAATGGTATAATACAAAACATAAAACAGAACACCTCATTTTCTACTGGCAGTCAGACTTCTGATATAAATGGATACCTAGTACATATGTGAATTGGTGCTAGTTGGTAAATAATAATAAAAGTAGTAGTAGTAGTAGTAATAATAATAATAATAATAATAATAATAATAACAACAACAACAACAACAACCACCCACCTTTGTTTCTTTGAGATGAATGAGGAGAAAGTGATAAGATAAAAGGCTGAGGTTGGGAATTTTTAATAGTGCATTATATTAAAAGGATACAATAGACTATTGTGATAAATTTGTATTAACAGCAGAGAGGATAAAAGAAGAGAAAAGCTGACACACAGTATGGGGATTAGGTATTATTGAAACGGAATGAAAATGCCTCACCTCTTTAAAAAACTCCCTCTCTTCATGTCTCATTTTTCTTCCAGTCATCTTTCTACTCTTCATACTCCCAGTCTCTTTTGTCCTTCTCCTTTAAATTTCTCTCTCTCCCTTACAAAGGAGTCTTTCTTAGCCTTACCAGTATGCTTCTTCCTTATGATCCCACTCGCTGCCCAAGCTCTCTCCTCTCAAAACTTACTAACCTTTTTCCAGTCTAACCCTAACAGCAGTAAGTCTGCAAAAGAGTCTAGCTGTTTTGCAGCTACATCAACAATGCAGTGACTGCTGTTAGTTGTGAGTTGCAGGAGGAGAAGGGAGGAGAGTTGGGCACAGAACTCAAAGTGATGGGCAAACAGTTTTAAATTTGTCCCATGTCCAACGCTCATTATCATCATCAGATGTCATCTGTGTGCAAAAGGAGCAGACCATACACAGTATCATGTGTAATACTAATATATAATAACGCTTAGTACGTCTCATTGTGTGATGTTAAGCATCTCTCCATGCTTTACTAATGACTAATCCAAATGCAACATATAGAAAAAAGATAAGGCAGTTAAAGCCAATACAAGGTTACATGACTTGCCCAACAAGTAACTCAGGAAATTCATGCCAAAATACTATTTATAATTCAGATTAGCCCAATTCTTTGATTTCAGTGAAAGATCTCTGTAAAAGATAGTGAACTGACATAATCAGATTCATTCCAGTTTTAGTGTAGCAAAGATTAAGGTTGAGAGAATTTAAAACAATGTGGTATGACAAAAACTCTATTATTAGAGAAAAACAAGAAATCAGAAAAGCAGTACATCTCCAGTGCTAATTACACTAGACATATAATGGTTTTTGGTGTGAAGTAAAAGGGTCTTAGCAAGCTCTATTAAAGTTTTCTATTAAAGAATGGCAAACATATAAAAAACAAACTAAACAAAAGGCCCATTGTGGTCAATTTGAGATGAGGGAAGTAAAACATGACCTGAACCATGCTACAAGGAAGAGATGTGTCACTGCTCTGCAAACATATGATACAGGACAAAAATTGGAAAGCAAAAAACCCAATTATAAAGACATCTACAATGTAGGAAGGTACACAGCTTAGATGTGTTCTGGATCACAACTCTAAGCTACAATTTTAAATGGTAACTCAATTATAATTGACCAAAATTCTACAAAGACTCTCACTTTGAGATCAGAAGACTTTTCACATTTTTTTGTTGAAAATGTCACTGATTTTTTTGTTACATTATTAGTCCTAAGAACTGTATATACCATTCACTGTATTGAAATTATTAACTTTGTTTCTGAAACCTACTTTTCCTCTATTTGACTAGACAGCAAGAGAATATTCTTATGCAATTGGGTATTGATCATAAAACTAGCAGTAGGCATAACTACACGTCAGCGAAGTTGCTGATACTTGCCTTACCCTAGACTTTCTCACTGTTACAAATTTTGCATTTCTCGAATGACAAGGTCTGACAATCTCTATTTTCAACTCCTTTTTTTCCCCCCCCCCTTTTATATCTGTCATGACTACCATGCTCAGGACAGGACACCCCCACAAAAAAATCTCAGTTGCATATGTGATACCAGATTTGTGCACTACCAGGTCACTCAGCAACAGACCTCCCCCGAGCCAAACACAGGCACATGATTAAATTTCTGCCACAGCCTGAAATACTCATTATTTGCAGAAAAATCTGCCAATACAAAGTTAACACGTTGAAACTTTGTAAATTAAATTAAACAAGCAGACAGGCTGCTGCACTAGGAATCTTAAAGCTTGTTACAACACTTCCTCAGAAATATCTGCCATAGTACCCTGCTGTATGCCAGAACAAGTGGCATATATCACAAAACCCTCCATGCAACCTTGCAGCTCTGTTAGCATGTTCTCCAGATAATCAAAAGGGTAAGTAAGGTACTTGCTAAGTTACGCCAGTTTATAGACTTCCCAAAAGTTTGGTCAGCAATGGCTTGTTAATATCTGGTAACTTTAAAACTATACGGAACTTAACACCAGTGGGGATGAAATGCCAATAACTGCAATGTAAAATACACAAAATTTTACAAATATTTCTAAAAAGATATAAGAAATGACAGAAAACCTGCACTTTAAACCTATTTACATTAAATCACTCCTTCAACAAGCTAACTTGCTCCTTACCTGACCAGACAACTTCCTGGATCCTGTTCTTAGTGCATCCTTTTATGCATCATGTTATATCCATTACAGAAAACCTCTTCATTACAGAACACCACCCTCAGGAAGCATCCCCGCCTTCAGCAGACCATGTTAGCTATTAAAATTAATTTTCCCTTTTAAGTCTTCAAAATGGCCCAGACAGATCTCTCCCCCTGTAATTTGTAATCTTTTCCTGCTCTCTAGGAGATACACTGGCCATGCCTCCAGTTGAGGTTTCACATTCTAGCTAAGTCAACCAAAAAGACAATTTCTGCTTCCTCTTGTTTCATCCCTGAGCAAGCCAGGTTGTAAAGCTAACTTAGGAAAATAACTGTTTTTCCTCCTGGGTTAGTTCTCTGATCCTGTTTCTTCCTGAACTGTCTTGTCAGATGTTCTCGTGAGCACAGCACATTATCAGGGATGGAGAGAGAGCAGGACCGCTCCCTTTATCCGCACCTGGCCAGCAGATCTGCATAGCTGAAATGAAACCTCATCCTCAATAAAGAAAATGCAGATGTCTCCTCATTAGCTTACTTTGACTGCCTAGCTAACAATTCCTTGCCTCAACTACTCTGTCCTCTCCTACCACAGCCATTTTAGAAATTCATCACATTTCAGTGTGAAACTTGTTTTGTGCTGGAACTTACTGTCTACACCAGCCTTTGCATTTGCAAATATACTTGCCACATTCATCAAGAGAAGAAGACAAACTGATTGAAACTAGACACAACAGTATATGAACACTAACAGGTGAGAACAGATTTGGGGGGATCTTTCTCCTATGCATACAGTAACAGCAGGTAATGCTGGATCATCATACCATACTCGGAGTCACTTGAGAGCACACTCATGATACCTTAGAATATAAAAGCCAAATTTTTTAAACTCTGGAAACCGATGTTAGGCACCTACACATATCTAGATAACCAAGTATTATAATTTGATTTTCAAATGTGCTTTTCACTTTCTTTTAATAGGAATAAAAGGTAAGTTGAGCCACATACTTAGGCACCTCAATATGGATTAAAGGATCTAATTTTAACCTCCCGAATCTGAGAATCCTGGCCATAGGCATCTCTATACCTGCTTAGATGCAAGGTCAGTCCTATATCTTTATCATGTTTCTCATCACAGAGAGGACAGCTGCAGCTACTGCAAAGAAAGGTCACCTCAGTTTATGATTCTGCAGCCTTCTCTCCTTCCCCAGAGTAAATTCCAGCATGCATAACATACATAGTGAACATAAACAAGAAAGATCATATTAACTTTCATCAAAAATCTATTTTTCTCAAATAACTGGCAAACTTCAGGCTTTGTGATTAACCTTTAATTAATAGAAGGCAGCAGAGGAACCTTTTCAGATCAGTGTTTTCTGAAGGGGTTGTATTAAAATTGGAATGTGTTGCAGTTCCAACAGTTGCATACATCAACTTTACAGTCTACTACTTAGTTTGAGCAGATAACAAGAATTTTCAACTGGTTTATGTGTTGTTAGAACATACTAAAGCAAAGTAACTGCATTTTACACCAGCCAAATGTAAGTGTAAATAAATAACAAATAACAAATTTCACAGAGCCAGAGAGATCTCATTATGCTAGCCAAAAATCAGTGCTTCCCTTCCACCAAATACTGGGATTGCTCCAAACCTCTAACTTGCTACAGCAGATAGGAACATGAACAGCAGAGTAAAACATGAGTTTAGAGTGGTCATCTGCTGTGAATATGAATGTGCAAGAGGTTCTGACATAAATGTTGTCAGCTGCTAGTGTTTCTAAAGGGGCCAAAACCAGCAGCTGAGGATTAGCAGGATGAAGGGCAGCCCCAGTTCCACCATTCTTAAGAAGCTGCAGTTGCTGAAAATACAGCACCCCTGAAAAATGTATCCTCTGTTTATTAAAAGATTCAGTTCACACTTTGGCGGCCAGATATACTGCATATAGCTCTACTTACCAGACACGCAAACACAATTATGCATCTGTAAAGACTTTGTATAGTGGACAAAGGAATACGTGTGAAGATTTCCTGCTTTTAAACAGAGAATTGAAAAATTAGATATGGTCCATAAAGAGCAGTGCTGATAATACTTTATATAGATGTGTAAACAAGTAAGGCCAGCCAGGCTACAATTAGGACAGTTCCTCCCTATCCCTTTGCTATTTCCTCTGGAAATAGTGTGTCTTTCTTTGCTTATTTTCAATGTGGACAAAACTTATTTATACTATGAATGGAATGACCTTTTAGAGGGAACGAGAGGGTGACTTTCTCACATGAGCAAAGTGCATGGATGTCACAAAGAAAATGTAGGAAAGTGAAAGAGAATCTATAATTGCACTAACCTCAAATAGTCCCCTAAGCAGGATCTATATCAAAGCAGGATCTGCGTCACAGCCAGATGTCCAGCCCCCAGAAGTAAGAGACCATAGATCCCCACCCTACCCACATCCCGTGCCCATAGAGGACACCTGTTCTAGCTCTGCAAGGAGAGTAAATCAATGACAGCTTACAGTAACTCCTTTTTAGGCAGTGACCTGGCTTTCCTGATGGCCGTTNGAGGGATCAAAGCCCCGTCACAGTTGCCAAGTGACATCAGTTGCAAGCACCATGACTGCGGCGTTACAGCTGACCTCCCAACTGTGCTGTGTGTCACGGTGTTCAACTAATGTCACACCTGGTGCAGCCACTATCAACACTCTGCTTTTCACATCCCGCAAAGGGCACCCGAAGCGCAGAGGCAGAAGCGAAACAGAGTGTGCAGTACAGTGGGTCTTCTGGAGACCCTGTCCCTACCCTCCCTCTGCCTGGAAGGAGCCCACCCCAGCATTGCTGATCCCCTTCCAGAACCAGAATTAAGCAGCAAAAAGGCTGAAGGGAGTAGCAGGGAGAGAGAGCTGTGTATCAGGGAAGCAGGAATGAGGAGGCAAGATCTGTCTGTCAGCAGCTCAGAGAAATGGGAAGAGCTGGTGAAGGAACTGCAGTGACCCAGTGTCTAGCACCGGGCCAGAGACAGCAAGGCTGAAAAGGGCTGGGCACTGATGTGAAAGCTTAGCACCCGAGAAGAGGACAAGTGGGACATTTCAGTATCACCGCTCAGCTTGGGTGAGCCTTCCAGGTACCAGGCAGTGTTGTTCTGAAGTGGGGTTCTGCCAAAGAGACATGTCCTCTGCCATGAGTTTTGCACAAGCTAACTCCAGTTTCATATGCTGATATACAGGTTTTATGCATGTGTACATCAAAAGGAATAACATCCTATGAACAGGACTGCAAAATCAAGCTTGCTAAGAACCAATGTAGCCCCAATGCACAAATCTTGTACTACACTGCTGTCATATCAAATCAACAAGATGGCTTGTATCTATTTGGAGCCAGCATTAAACCTCTGAGGCGTAAGAATAAAAAAATACATGTAAATACTAATGTTTTTTCAATTTTGCTACCTATTTTTGACTCAAGGGAGTTAGGTGCATTCTCATAGACACTATAGGTTCCCCTGAGTGGTGAATTCATGAAGCAAAGGTAGCCAGAAGCTATTGCAACTTAAGAGACAAATCACTGCAAGCAAGAGGTTCTCCCATATCTGCCGCGCTTACTGCTTACTGATTTTCAGATGCCAAAAGCATGAGAATATTCTGGTCTTTTCTAGAGCATTCTCAGATAATTCTTCTGTAAATACACATTTCTGAAATGAAGATTCAATACAAAGGCATAGTTTTATATAGGTGCATGTAAACTGAAATCTGTCAACCTATATACGCAAAAATGCCAAAAGTAAACAGTACCACAGAAAGCATGAAGGAAAAATTTTTGAAATGTCTTACTTCACTGAAGAAACAGAGACCTATAGATTGATAGAGGTGCCAATCCATCTTTGGCAAAGGGGTTTGGTATAAAAAAGAAGAGAAAAAATACCTTTGTGTTGGTTGCTATCCAAAGCACTATTGAATACTTTCTGTTCTTTGGGTTGCACTCCCATTATGTGTAGTGAAAAAGAGATTCAAATCAGTGTCCTTCCTCCCCCTCCCTCCCCATATTTCAGTATACTAAATTATTCAGTATCTAGAAAAATAAAACCAACGAAGTTATGATCTGGCAACCCAACTCACTCAGTTGCAGCAAAACGCTAAACTGTATCTACTACTGTATTCAAGTGACATTCAAAATCTGCTACCAATCTATATGCTAATTTAAGAACTATTTAGTATTGGCAGAAATTATCACAGTTTCAAAGTATATATCCCCCTCAACCCAAGAAAACTACAAGGGCAAAAATTCCAGTCACTCATTTGTTAGCAATTAACAAATCCACAATATATGTAAGATATTACAACAAATGTCTTTTAAGTTGCACCTCATTCATTCCCCATTTGCAACTCTGCTCCTGTCAGTAATTCGTCTTTATTCTCTGCTGTACTCAATGTAACATTGTCATTTACAATATAGTTTCTTTCCAAGAGACTATTATTAGCACAACAAACTATGGGAGAGGAAAAAAAAAAAAAAAAAAAAAAAAAAAGGTTTGAGTAAAATAAATGTAAATTTACCAGCCCTTCTGGCTGTGATCTTGGAGCCATGCCGCAGTAATCGAACGCACACTTCCTTGTTGCAGTGGTTAACCATCCGCAAATGAATGCTTCTCTTGGTTTGGATTTTTACAAGACATTTCACCATTTTGACTATTAATTCCTCTTCTCAAAGTCTTGTAAAGGCTGTATCCATACCAGCTTTGACCTTTTATTGAGTTCTCACTCAGTTTTAAGAGACTAACACAAGTCACTCTCAATGAATCAAATGACAAGCTTCTAACATGGCCAACAAAAATATCCCAGTAGGGAACAGAATGAAAGGTTATTTTTAAACATTTCCAAATGCCTCATAACATACAATACAAACTTCCACAGCATCCAGCTCAGTTAGCAGTTGCTAGCATAACAGCTGAACCACACACAGAAGCATAAAAATATCCAAGGAATCAAAACATAGCACAGTGAAACAAAAGGCCAGCGTTTAGGGTCTGTTTTTCACAGATTACAATGACACTGTGGCCATTATTTTTCTAAAGACCTTCAATTTGGCCACTGATGTCAGTTCCCCACCACTGCCTGGAAAGTATTTGCAGCAGAGACAAAAGGAAAAATCCTGTGCTGTACTTAAAAAATCTTAGTCAAAAGGCAAACCAATGAGATGAAAATGCTTTCATTTCAAGACTAGAATCAAAGCTGACCTGCCTGTGTATAAACAAGAAGAGAAAATTCCTAAGTTTGGCAAAAATGTCCCCCTTTGCATATGTGCTCCAGTTCCCACTTGTGGACAACTATTGGACACATTTGCATCCACCAGAAAGAAGTGTTGCTTCAAAAAGCTCGGCATTTCCCTGTCCCCATCCAGCAGAGATATGCAGGGTCCCAAAAAAGGCATGACGCATATACGCTGGCTGCGGGTAACTTGTTCCAGCTGGAAGCTGACATGCAGCCACGTGCACAGCATCACACTGTCTTAGTGGGAAAGGAGCTCTTACCGGGTTCACTGAAACCACAGAGAGAAGATAAACTGGAAGGAGTGTGCTAGGGTGGGAAGGTAGTCTCTCACTTCCCAGAATACTTACCTGTAACGTTTACATCATGTTGTGTCATCCAAGTCTTCATCAACTGACATCGTTGTTCCCTCTGCACCATAAGATCAATGATGTGCATGCAAATATGTGGGAAAGAAGGGGGCAGGGGACAGAGTCCTGCAAATGTGTATTTTACACCAAGTGACTTCTCTCATGAAAGACATGTGCTTCAATGGAGCATCTGGAAAACATCTTTACGGTGGCTCCTTCCCCCTGCCTGGCCTATAGAGTGTGAATATCCAGCAGTGCTCCTTTTCACTCCTTCCTCCTGCAGGGCAAACACCTCTCACTTCCTCTCCTTCTCTGCAGGCACTTCCTTGTGGGCCTGAGGAAAGATCAAATGCCCCTTTGCTTTCTATCTACTTTTTTTTCACCACTTCAAAAGTAACATTTCTGTCTGCTTTCATCATCTTTATGCTCATACCTGTTGTACAACCAAAAGAGGATCATTAAAATTTCACTAAAAAGGGTTGAATCTTCACTGTGTACACAGCTACAAAAACTGGAAAGCACCAATTTGTACCAAAGTCCAAGCACCAATGTGTTCAATACGTAAAGGAAAGCCTAACCGAGGACACAAGTATCAGCTGGACAAGGCTGTGAATGATTTCCAACAGGAGCACTTTCATGTCAATGAATAAACATTTATTTAAGGTTCATGTGACCACGCTCATGCATAACAGAAATGACTGTGAGATTTCAAGTCACTGCCCACAAGCCATGTATTCAAAACTACGAGAGATTTATGTTGAAATCTTGCAGCTGAGTCAGCAACTCTGTCTCTCAGCAAGTAAGGAGCAGGCTCTGTGTCCTGAGAGAAAGAAGACTTTGCATGACCTGACATTGGACGTCCTGCGAACAGTTGGAAGGTGTTTTTCAGCAAAGATTTTCCTGACAAGGAGCCTGTTTCTCTCCTGCAGAGTTGCCCAGGATTCTCTGTTTGCAGAAGACAGCCAGCAAAGCGACAGCTCTACTCTCATTAACTAATTGGTTCTGCGGCTCTTCTCAGTCTCCACCTTCTTAAATTGCTCCAGATATTACACCGCTGAAAGGCTCATGACTGGTGGGCACTGTGGCAGAGAGACCCTTAGCATTCATGCCTCATGACGGCAGAAAACAGCAGATGGTTATGTAACTTCTCTTAAGATCAGAAAGAGTGGTTTAAAAAAGCAAAACCAATCTCCTCCCAAAACCAGAAAACTAAAACTTAATAAAACACTCATCAAAACTACTACCTCTCCCCAGCCACTAAAAATAGTGAACAGGAAATTTCTATTTAAGCCTAACAATTTTAATGTATTTTGAAAAGGAAGTATATCAGCTGTCTTCAAATTTTAGAGGTACCTTGTTATCATGATGGGGGCAAACTTGTTTAGTTTGTAACAGAAGTAGTGATCTTATTTTGTAGACACATGACATGGTAAACACTCGGGAATCCAAGAATTTGTCAGTAAGTTACGAAGGAAAGTGGGCAGAGATAATTTTTGTTAGCATAAGGTATTCACTAACAAGTGAAAGTTTCACTTGTAAAAAAGTTGTTTTCAGATCTTGTAGGGCTCAATTACATGGTTAGAAGACTGTAAATCCAAGTTAGTTTGTTGAGCAGAGACATGACAATGCACACAGTGATGTTGAGATCTGAGGCCAGAAAGGTCTTGGGAGACTCCCAGAAACTTGCAAGACAAAGAGTGCAGTAGAGGGAGAAACTTAAGATGATCAGACTTTATTCCATAAATGACAGAATTATCTCAATGTCAAAAAACTACCAAAAAACTAGTAGAAAATTCCATCACATACAACCTGACTTAAGGATGCTCACTTTGGCCTCTACTAAGTTAAATGGAATAATTAATTAATTACAAGAAATTAATTATCTCTGCAGACCACAGGAATCTAAAAATAGAACTGTTATTTTATTTAGAAACACCACTAAGAAATTTGATGAACCCCTACATATTACAATTTTTGTTATTGTATACACACGCACGCACAAGAGGTACGATCAGCTCACAGGAGCATTACTGCTACTAATTTCATGGGGAAAAGCTGTTAAGCAGATGCTACTTGACAGAAGACATTTCATGATTCTCTCTGTCTGATGTATTAAGATTAATTGTGTCTCGTACACAGCAGATATGACTTTAAAAATATGAATGTTGACAATCTGTGTATTGGTTCTACCCAGAGAAAAAGCACTAAATCAGTAATTTCTTTCCCAATAAAAATTAAATGTAACAGCACAGGAAATAGATTACCTGTTCTAGTGTTCTTGCTGTACAAACATAACGTGAACAGATACGTAACATTATTCCATATTGTACTAGCATATTTTTAATATTTATTCATACTAGTATTCATGTGGCCAATTTTTCATGTGTTGATGCCTAAGCTGTACCCACAAAAGCTCCATATGCCTCTGCTCTACAACCAAAACTTACACAGATGAGAACTCACACATACAGACAGACAACCAGACTGGTAGTAGCTGTTGTATGCTCATTCCCATCCATGCTTGTAAGATGCAACAAAGACTCCACGTTATGAAGTAAAGGTATCATTCATGCCAATTAATTGCTATTAATGCAGTATTTCCTGTACTTGAGTGACACACAAAAATAAGTTTGCCAAAGGATAAGAACTCTCCATATGTAACTCAGATGCACGCACATAAAATTTCATAAGAAAAAAAAATTCTTAAAAGATCAGTGAAGATATCTAAAAAGTGCGTAACTCCCCAAGGAAGAAAAAATTAAGGAACAGGGATTTTAAACAGGAAGAATTTAGAACGAGTCTGCGCCATTAACTCTCTCTTTTCTAAAATACAGTACAAGGTAGATCAATCAACAGCATGACTGAAGCATGCTACTTTCACTTTGGTTGCTCCAAAGGCAAAAGTTAATGTCACTAGGAAAATAATTCATGTATGAAACCTGAGTACACAAGTATCAAGTGACGTAAAAGAAGTTTTCATCACTTGTCAAAACCACATTAATATCCTGTGACTCAGAGGTGTGGGTTTGCCTTAATTTTATTTATTTATTTATTTATTCATTCATTTATTTATTTATTTATTTGATTCGGCTACTCAAATACGTGAAGCCCTGATAGCATCTGGTGCTGAGAAATCCAAAGACAATGCCCTACCACCTACAAAATAATTGTCAAGTGATCAGGACAGGCAATAATCTCTCTCACCACATCAGACAGTGAAAGAAGGCAGACAAACAATTCCTACAGGAATACCAAAAGAAATATAACATGTTCAACTTCACGTTGAGCAAGGGCCACGAAAGGATCTAATATGACCATTCCGAAGGACCTAGATTGGCCATCTGTGACAAAGATAAATT
Source organism: Aramus guarauna (assembly GCA_013400195.1). NCBI lineage: Eukaryota > Metazoa > Chordata > Aves > Gruiformes > Aramidae > Aramus > Aramus guarauna. The sequence goes on from VXBL01001328.1 coordinate 17,337, forward strand.
TTGCAATCACATTTCTGGATACACTTAAAACTTTTGTAGTTAGGTGACTTTTGAAGAATGTCTCTTAGGTTCAAAAGGTAGAAAGGATCCCTCTAAGCATTGCTGACACTCATATATGTAAAATGTAATTCCATGTGATAATATTCTATGCACGGCAGTAATTTTATGGTTGCATCTTTACATTACCATGCTTTTTTCCTCCTCCTATGACAGAAAGGACATTAGTGCAAGACACGAGTCAGTAACAAGGAATGTGAAAGCCTGAAGAATCTTAAGCAGTAGCAAGAAAGCACTGAGAGACGACCTGCAAAACCTAAGGCATAAGGACTTGAGATTAATTTTTTAATTAGATAAAATATGTATTGGCTGGTGGCCAATCTCTAGGTAAGTCACATAACTATAACTTAAAACAGCAATAAAAGCACACTTAAGTAAGAATACCAATTCAAATCCAGGTGCTTAAATTAGTAATTGGACAGCTGTAGTAGGCATCTAAGCACAGACTGAAGAATTGCCTTTTGAAGAATGAGACACCAATAGACAAACTCTTGATATTTCTGCCTGCCATTCTAATAAAAAATAAAATGCCATTACCTGTTTTCAAATCCTCTTGCATAAGTGTCAACTGCTAAAGTAGCTATTATAGTGATATCATGGGCATGCAGTATCTTTCTTGCCACAAAGAATGGTCATTTATGACCATGTTTAGTCAACAAACTCTTTCTTACATGTCTGCAAAACCACTGGACAATTTAGGCTTTTTTGGAGGACAGCTTCACTTCAGCATGACAGCCAGAGTAGATTTGTAAGATGGGGAATTTCATACGGGAGAGTGGCCGGGCTTTAGTTGTTTTTCAATATTTGACTGCATCATGTTTATTTTCCGTGTGAGAAGATTAACCTAAGGACAACAAGGCAGGCTGAAGCCACTCAAAATCCCCTGCAGACTCTGCTTTCACCATTTCCGATGGCTTTGTACCCTAACAACTACCACATAATTGGCACAAAATCTTCCCTCTCACCTGGCAGCTCCTGTTAGTTCAGTTTCACACCGCCCAGGCTCAGCGAACTCAGAATTCATCTCTCCAGAAGCTTCAGGAAGCAAAGGTATTTATTCAAGACACTGAGGCCACCATATTTTTGGCCACATGTTCTGCTCATAATATATAAAGCCAATTTAAAACTAAGAACGAGTAAGTTTTGCTCAGTTAAAAGACAAAGCTGTGCACTCTCCTGAATCAGCCCAAGGTACGCCCAGCTGACAGCACCATTATAGCCCGCTCTGCTAACGAGTTGCTTGGGCCCATTTACATAGCACAGTGCAGCACCATGTGAGGTCTCAGTCATCAGCAGCTGAAACATCCATATGCATACAGCAGCACCTTGCAGAAATACGAGCGTGGGTCAGGAACATCTGATCTGGGCAGGGCTGCACCATGCCTTCAACAGCATCTGCAGGCTCTTTGGAAAGCACCCCAGGGTGTCCACCCCCACCTCAGGCCAGGACCTTTAGTGAGATGCCAAGGCTGTTTCACATGCGAAGCACACCACAAGCCATTTCCCAAGGCAGGTGAGTCAGTCCCGGGGCTAGCTGCCTCCACTCTCCCCACCTCCTGCTCCTGCCCTTGCCCTCACACAGGACCTTGCTCAACACTCTCTGAGGAGCCACTTAAAGGTTGAGCCAGGCAGTGGGATACTGTACAGTTAGGGGGTTGTTGGTTTGGTTGTTGGGGTTTTTTAAGTTTTTGTTTTAACTCCTCCCAGTTCACTCTGGGGTGATTAGCGTTGATGTACCGGAGAAGATGGGAATCCACAGAAGTGGACTGAGTGCGTGTGGGGAACAGAGCCACCATCAGAGAGCTGTGAGATCAATTCAAGCTGCAATTTGATAATATAGCCAAGTTTGCTGCAGAAAAATACTGTAAAAGAGCTAAATACTGTTAACTTAGCAGCTGGTGGTATTTAACTATGCATAACATATTCTACAGGAAACCCACAAGCAAATATTTCTATTAAATCATAGTAGTAGTAACAACAATCTGTCTGACTAAAAGGAAACATGACTTTCAAACTTATGCAATACATACATTTGAAACCAGCGCTGTCTGGTGAGCATATAGCAATGTTAAGTCAGCAGTTTCCAAAAATGGATTTCATTGCTTAGAGTTGTAAGCATGGCATAGCAGTGTTACAAGCAGCAAGCTGTTATCACTCTGCGGTGGTGTGAACTGCCTAGCAGGAACACAATGTTGGTACTTGGCAGTCAGAAAGTGAAATCTCAGATACAGGTATTTCACAGCAGAGGTAAGCAATAATTGTTAAAATTAAATACGTGCCATGCAGCCAGTGCTACCGATTATAATAAACTAAGTACACAGACAATCTAATTCACCCTGTTCTTACTGCATTCAGTGTCGAAACTCCAAGGAATAAACAAAGCATGTTCAAATGACTCCTATAAGATGAAATTAGGACATACTCCTATGAAAATGAGCATACTTTCTCAGCTGTTTTCAGTTTCCCATTAATTGACCACAACAAAGCAATAGCAGAGATTGTATTTGCCAACTTCCAAAACAATTAGCTCACTACATCTCAAGTAAGAACCACTGTTAGGTTTTGTCTGTTTGGCTTCCTTTTGTATTAGGAGGAATGCAGTTATCCTCATTTAAGATGGCTAAGATCTTCATACCATGGCTGGTAATGACTGCATCTCAAAAAGATAGGTGCTGAATGTGTTTTTTTAAAATATCATAAACATATACGTGGAAAAGCTTGTTCTATGAAATGCATTCAAACTGATCTTCCAATAACATCCCATTTTGTCAGCAGGATTAAATTAGCAGAGATTTTTTCCTAACTGACCTTCAAATAACATCTCTTTTTGTCAACAGAATTAAATTAGCAAAGATTTTTTCCTAACATTAGAACAGAAAGAAAGAAAGAAAGAAAGAAAGAAAAAAGCAAAGGGAAGCAAGAAAAACAACACACCTAGCAGTAAACTGCCAGTTTTCACTCCTCAGTAACTGCAGTTACTATTTAGTAAAGTGGTGCTATGTTGAGATTATTTATTCCTCATTAAGTTCCTTTCACCTGACAATCTAAAAAAATATTTTTGAAACAGAAAGCTTAACAGCAGTAACTTTCTTCACAACATATCTCACATGAGGCTTGTGCAGAGTTCCTTGAGCTAATGATCGTTTCTCAGTGTGACATGCAGAGGGTTAACGGTGTACTCCTAAGGGGAATTACTAGATTTTTTTGCATATCCCTGAGTCAGTAACACACGTTTTTCCATATGTTTTATAACAAATATTGGTAGTGTTTGGCAGGAATCGGGTAAGTGACTCACCTTCATCTAAAGGAACCTCTTCCTCCTCACAGGGAGAAGGAAGGAGGGGCTGTAGAGGTTCCATGTTGATTATGAGTTGCTTGTTCAAGGATGGAGAGCTGCGACTCTGGGTAATGCTGGTTCTAAAAGAACAGGGAAAACAGGGTTAGTCCATTCACAAGGAAACAACTGCAGTCCAATACGTCTCATCTCAGAATTGTTTTGCATAAATTACACCAGGCCCTGAGCTATCATAACAAACTGCACACTGAACGCTGCTTTCGGCCATGTTACATTGCACCCTCAGCACACATAAACCTTTCAACATCTGAAGCGTAAGAGAAGGTTTTGTGCTGGTTTACTTCCCTTTACACAGCCTGACTCCTTTTCATCTCGCGCAGGATTTCAGCGTTGCTCCTCTCCACACTGCACAGCACACATCACTATTTGGCTTCAAGGAAGGGGAAGGTAGACAGAATACAAATCATCTTCCTGATGTTGTCCCGTTGCCTCCGGGATTGGGTAAAGTATTTGTTACGGTTTGAGCACTGCAGACTAAGGCAGGAACAACTGTATCCCTTCAGTTCACAGATACACAGTGCTCTCATTCTCACGCATCCCAGACAGGCACCATGTCTCTACACCATGCCTCCAGGTGCTCAGGCTGGCTTGCTTTCTTGTCTTACTTGGCTCTAACAAGCTTTCCTGGTAGCAGGTGTTGAACTTTCTCAGGAAAGTTTGAGGAATGCTGTTGATTTGCTTCAGTCATGAGGTTCATTAACCTAAAATCATATTTCTGAGAATATAAAATGGCTATTTAGAATAAGTTATCTAGGACTTATGTGATATAGGCCTGAAGCAAGAGTCCTGCAATAAATCTGAACCATTACATTATAAAATACTTGCTTTTGACAAAAGCAAAGATGAAAGAGGATTCTACTTAACTTCAAATGGTACATAGGTACAGTGCTAAAGTTTCACAAAATGCATTTCAAGTTTGCGCAAGCACTCAACTTACAATTTCACATAGATAAACACACTGAACAAAGTACCTATTGCAGTGAAAAGAAGGGACTGTGTGTTGCTAAGGGTTTAGGTAAACTCGGGACACATATGCCCTACTCTAAGGCACATTATGTGTCATTAAATATTCTGTGGGGATAAACAAGCTTTCTTGCTCAATTGACATGATTCCTGGTTCATTAACATATGCCCAAAGCTACTTCTGTCCTCATTTGCATTCTGTGAGCAGTCTCTAATAACTATTTAGTTTAAATTTTCACTATCCAAAGAAGTTTTTCACTCAGATTACTGTAATTACAATCACTCCAACCCAACGGTACCTCCACAGGCTTGTTATGCATCCCGTGGATCTTTGTGCTTGTTATAAAGAGCTATCAAGCAACTCCCAAAATAGGAGTTGTGCCTGGGAGCACCCATAAGGCTCCAAGGCTCCTACTCCATACTTACTCACAAAGATTCCTCCTTCAGGCATGCCCTGAAGGATATTAAATTATTCATGATATTAAATATTTCAGTGTGTATTTGTCAGAAGAACTTGCCACTGCAGTAATGCTGGATGACTACACACTCCAACAGATTTTCACTCTGTAGTGCTTTAAGTGTAATATACAAACACAAATATACTCAACAGTAACCTCCTCACGACTGCATGTTTCTTTCTGAACACAGCCATGGTACCACTGAACTGACTTTGAGAGAGGGGGTGCAGGGAGAAGAAACTTTATTTAGATATGTAAAGATATAAAATAAATATATGTATATTTACCTTCAATTGTATAATTTCCTCCAAATGTTTTGCATCTGAAAAACTACCATTTCCCATCCTCAAATCCTCTTTTATAGAGTAACTTGTTTCTAAAGCCTGCTTTTATTGGAGATAAAAACTTTTCTATGCTTTTTGCCTACTTGTGCTATTAGAAGGACAAGCTATCCATTTCTGTCTCCCATTTCAAAACCTGCATTATAAAAACACTTGAAATCATTGGACTTTTTCTTAGGCTTTCTAAGAAACTGAAGTTGGAGCTACCATGATATTGTAAATGCAAGCATTTTAGGAAGGTTAATCATAAAAAATATATATTACTATTTATGGGTGTTAAATCCATATGGCATCACTCTATAAACTTGTTTGTCCTCTGATCTGTTTCTTCATATACACTAAGAGTTTTAAACAACATGTTTAAAATACTTCAAATACTGAAAGCAAAGTAAAAAAACAAGGAAAAAAAGTGAAAATATTTTCTTATCTTATGGAATAAAGAAATCCTATGGGAAGTAGGCAATAAACTATTTCCTTATGTGAGTAACTATTTTAATTTAAAATGCATTTGCATGCCCAAGTATTCTGCCCTGCCTCAATGATGGACCTATATTCTGCCTTCTGTGTTCTCAGTTAACACATTCTAGACCATCACGTACCCCATTTTTAAATGTAATCTGCAAAAGAATGTTCAAAAGCATCCTTGCATGGCCTTACTATTAATTGCAAAGTAGGACTGGACAACTTATTTATAAATATTTGCTGCAAATATATTCCTACTGTTTAGTAAAGACAATCCACTTCTCTCAGATATTGATGGAATAGGCATATTGAATTAAAAAAAAACAAAAATCACACCCTCCACCCCTGAAAAGAATTACAATAAAAATAAGTACATGGCTGTAGAATGTTCAGAACGTTAAGTAACCTTTTAAAAAAAAATTTAAATAGCTTTTTCCTGCTGGTACTTTTTTTCTCTGCTGAAGGACTTTAATTAGGTTCTTATCAATTTTCACTATCACTACAATGAGTGATAAGGACCAGAAACCATTAGTTTGCCTGCAAAGTCTAGCTGCTTATTTCTAACAAGTCAAATCTTTTTTCTCTGCAAAAAAGATTATCTGATCTTTTTTCTCATTACTGAATGAACTTCTTGCTTTTTAATCTGACAGTATTATGGAAAAACAATCAAGTATACTTTTAAATATACCCATATACATAAACAAAATGGAATCTTCCAAAACTGGGGAAGAACTAGAAACTAAATGAGAATACATTTTTCTGTCAGGATCATGTAATAACAGTCTATGTCATAACACAAAAAACAATATAAGCTACTTATCTGACTGATTGATTAAACCCAGCTTCGAAGCAGAACAGATTAAGTTCCCTTGTGTAGGCGACTATACGCTATTGTCAGAATTTTGCGGCACTGGCAACACGTATTTCCCAAGGCTTGCGTGCCTCATTGCGGAAGCTCAGAATGACAGCCATTACACATCACAGTAGAGGAAAGAGAATTTCTCTGTAGAGATCAATAATCTTCTGTAGTCCTTAAACTTTAATATTGAATGTCAAGACATACCTGTGAACTTCAGGAGGTTCCCTCTGGATTTTAGAACTTGCCTCCACAACCTCTTTGGCTACTTTTCCACTGCATTAAAACATGAAATAAATATTCAAGCTCATTACATGCTATGCACTATATATACATGAACAATTAAGTTACATTCAAAAGAAGAAAAGAAAAAGGGAAAAAGATATTTCTATGTAGTCGATATATAATGTCCCAGATTAAAAATTCTGCTGACCACTTGTCTGCAAAGCTACTGAAGAAAAAGCAACCTTTTGTAGTAGAACAGTAGGAGTGGGACTGGACTGTCCCGCTAATGCACCCGTGGTCCAGAGTTACCCAGTAATAGGGGGCATACAATCTCTATATATCCTTGTTTTTACAGAAACTGCACCAAAAGTGGATCCCTATTCTGGTGAAACTGCTCTTTGACAGAAGTCTGCATGAAGCCTCCAGTTTATTTTATAAGTGACGCTAAAGAAACAACAAATAGTTTTTCGGATCTGGACCAGAATTAGGTGTGACCAGGTCCTCAAGAGGGAAAAGCCCTCAATTTGCCATGAGTAATTACTGGCATTTTCTCTTACTTTCTGAAATGGTTTACCATGAAAAAGAAACAGGAAAGACCCACCTATATCGAAATCTGCTGCCTTTAAAAAATATCTTGCTGCTGGACATGGTCTTGATCTGACTGGATTTTGCATACCTTGAAGAAAAAGACCAGAGGCTGTGACATTTTCAGCACAGAAGGAACCTGATAAGTAAAAATGAACAAGGCAAACTACAAGCTTTAATATTTTTATATCACAAAGTAATATTAAATAATTGGGTTTTCCAACTTTTTTTTAAGGCTGTTATACAAATTAGAATATAAAGCAGACATAAAACAATTCAGACAGCACTGATTACCTGGATAGGAAAGCAAGAAAATTAAATGCAGATAATTGCTGCATCACCAGAGAGACGCACAGGATGAAGGAAAGACTGTGGTACACCAAAAGCCCCTAGGAGAAGTTTGCCCTAACACTACCTTATTTGTGGGAAGATACGGCTAGCTCTGCTTTTGTACTACTAAAACAAAGAAATAATAAAGAAATGGTAACACTTGTCTCCAAAAGTAGTTGCATTTCCAATGTCTCTATACAGTCAGCTTCTTAGTAGCCTACATCATATCCTACTGCTTCTCTCTAATCAGGAGGTACACAGCAACCTTTTATCACAGTTTTTTATCACAAAGATCATGGAAGCGTACCTCGGACATACCATCTCCTTGATGTTCTCTGCCTTCAAAATAGTGACTTGATTTCATATCAAGCCTCTCATTCCCAGACCCTAGTAGACAATCTTCTATGATTTATATCTATACTTGAAAATAATCACAACAGCCCACCCTGAGCCTGGACTGAGACAAGACTAAAGGTCTGTTTTTCAAGACATGCCAAGTGATCAAGACTTTATCTTAAATTCCAAGTCTCAAGCTCTTCTAAGCAGAGGAGAGGGCCAAATCCAATTGAGGCAAAGTGTCATTATCATGAATTACTTACACAACTTGGCTATGTCTGTTCTAAACTTAGTAGAATACTTTGTTGGTATTATACAGAACATGAACAGACAGTATTTATCTAATGCTGTTAAGTAACTAATAGTCCACACTGTACAGCTCAGTTTCTCTGAAATGAATGAAAATGTCTACTGTTTCAAAACTACTATCCTAAGCCTTTATTTACAGATTGCTTTGGCTTCACTTTCATGTTTAGAGGATTGTTGTTATTTTTCTGTACTCAGCATATTAACCATTACTATTTTCCAATCTATCAGCCAGGTTCCTCTCCATTGAGTATCACTACTGATCTTCATTTTACTAAAGCACTGCTCTTTTAAAACTGACCAAAATTGAAACAGGCAAGCATAATTTTAAGCAATCATGCTGAAGAAATAACCCCATACTAGTGCCCTGAAGATATTTGGAAAACAGAAAAAAAACATGAGACAAGAATCCCTGCAGACACCAAGGCCAGAGAAGAAGGAGGGGAGGAGGTGCTCCCGGCACCAGAGCAGAGATTCCCCTGCAGCCCATGGTGAAGACCATGGTGAGTCAGGCTGTCCCCCTGCAGCCCATGGAAGACCATGCCAGAGCAGATATCCACACTGCAGCCTGTACTATAGCAGGTGGACATGCTCCAAGGGAAGCTGAAGCCTGTGGAGAGTCCACACAGGACCCAGCTCCTGGCACGTGTTGTGGCCCATGGAGACGAACCCACACCGTAGCAGATTTATCCTAAAGGACTGCAGCCCATGGGAAGGACCCATGCTGGAGCAGTTCATAAAGGACGCTGGAGCAGGGGAGGCGTGTGAGGAGGAAGGAGCAGCAGAGAGAAACTGCTATGAACTGACTGCAAGCCCCAGTCCCCATCTCCCTGTGCTGCTCGGAGCAAGGAGGACAGAGAGGACACAGAGGACTTCGAGTACTAATTTCTCTCCTTTGGATGGAGTTGTTTTTTATTCCCTGTGTTTATTTCCAGTAACATAAAATAAAACTGCTCAAATACCATGTACTAATTTCCTACTGACATGTACTTCCAATGGAAAACACTTCCTGACAATAATTTCATTAATTCAATCTCAAACACAGTAGATGTTAACACAGAGAATTAACAGTTGTATTACGCTAGCTCATTTTTTCTCTTTCATCATTGAATATATCAATTGAATAGATAATATTGATATATAATTGTATCAGTGTTGAAATGAAAGATGGAATATTCTCCGAAATAAAGCAGGTCATTAACATCTATGTTAGAAGACACGTTCTTCCTACCTAGTTATTATTTACCCTTGCAGCAGCCCCCTGGTGTTGTTGTGCTCCAACACAGAAACAATAATTTCTATAAAATATGCAAGATGCTGTAAGGAGAGACTATGTAGCAAGAATAAAAGCTACATGCCTAAAGGGAAGTGTCAATAAACAGATCTAACAAAGTCAATGAAAGACAGCAAGAATGCCTAATAGCTTTTTAATGAGGAATTATTCTCAGCTTCTCTTCTAGGGAATAGGGAGGAAGATACTTCTTTTTCTTGCCAATTTACAGGCCTTTTTTTTTTCCTAAATGAGATGGCTGGCATCTTTCAAAATGTATCAAAGAACATTTTCTTTTCTTTTTAAAATCATTGCAGAGATTTTTTTTTTTCCTTCAATCAGCTGTTACTAAACTGTGGATTTCAAGCAGGAGAACATTACCCACCAGCAGAAGAGCCCACAGAATCAAGCAAAACAGATTGTTTCCCCTATTCTCAAGGTATTCAACAGCAGGGCTAAGATTAACAACTATGTTCCCAGACACAAGTGCACTATTGTGTCCATCCAATGTCACACTACAGAGCAGCAAAAACAGTGTGCTGCAAAAAGGCTTGTTATTCACTGCCAAAACCCTCCTGCCTCATTCAGATATTTAAAAAAATTATAATACAGGCTTGAAATGAAATAATATTCCCTATTAAGTTGCATATTTGCTGTTCACATTTTGAATTCCACCAATGAAATGGAACATTGAGCAATCTTATACTAACATGCACTTTTTTTTACATTTAGTATAGATAATGACTTTAGGTTTACATACTTGTAAAAAGCCTGGTTCTCCACCCCACATTTCCAAAGATGCTTGCAGGCTGCTGGTGTAGAGGTGTGGAATGACAGCACAGCCTTTTTCTAAGTGCAAGGAAAAGAAGGCAAATAAAAGTAATGAAAATATTGAATTCTCAAAGACTGAAGTAGCTGTACCTGACAGCATCACCATGAACTGGACACTCCGTTTTCCTGTGTAGCCTCAAACTGTGAGAAGTACAACCCATACATAGCTGATATTTAAACTGCCCAGGCAATTGTTTCAGAAATAAAAGGGGATGCTCGGAGGGGGCAGAGAAGAGCATATGTACAAGTGTAGAATAAATCTATACCAACTGTATTCAGGCCAAAATAGAGGAAAGTGTCTATGTTTAATATTCCACATTGCCCAGTTGCTGCACCACTTACCGTCCACTTCTCCCCGTTCCCCATGTCTAACTGTCAAATCCTTCCTGCAACCACACAAACAGTCCCTGATACCGCCATCACAATGTCCTTCCTCCATTTTCTATTCCTCACCTAGATTGCACCCAAAGCCAAAATCTTGGACTATATCACTCTGTCCTAGAGGAAGAACTGATAATAGCATGCTGTAGGCAAAAATCTCTAAAATTTCAACAGCAAGAGCCCAATGATAGGACTCCTAACTACCTAGGACAGACTGCAGCCTATCCAGCTGACCAAGATTTGAGGAGACGATCATAATTAGCCCAAAATACCTCACATTGATCCAGATATCAATGCCCAACTGAATTTTCAATCATATACAGATGTTGCTTATGCTTTAAAGTGTGTGCATACAGCTTTAGCTCTTCAAAATCCATTAAAACTTGACAACACAGCAGACCAAAACCATGAGCAATCCACACAGCACTGCATGAATGTTAAGTAAGAAATGTCTCAACCCCTTGCAAATTAGACATTCTTTTGACAAAATCAATATTCACATTCACTCATTTTGTATATTTCAGTTACAATATGAAGTATAATTATTGATTGTTTAGAAGTTTGTTTAGTTAAAAAATGATGCTATGTTTTAGTTGATTCTAAATCAAATCTGTAGGAATATTAAATCTAACCTCTTTCTGAGCTCCAAACACATAAAAAGTCTTCCCTTCAAACTTCAGCTTATAGACATCACACCTAGAAAGAGAAAAATCATTTAAGTATAGGAAAAATAGATAGATCTACAGTAAGAAAAGCAACTTGCAAGTTTCCCTGATTCCCGAAGTTAAGCTGGCTGTCAAATGACAAAGAGCTTCAATAGAAGTCTTACAACCTTTAACAGAAAAGCATTTAATGTTTTAATAATTTTCCTTAGAGTAGAGAACATAAGCCCACAGTATTTCTTTTACATCTGTATGCATCTTCAAAGAATTAACTTTGGCTGCTGGAAAATGAAGAGAAAATTAAAAGTAGGCAGAAGCTTGTGTTTACATTCTATTTACTATATAGGTTGTAATTCCTCTTATATCTTAAAATCTTGGAATGTCTAATATAATTAAACGGAGGGAAAGATAAAACTCTTATCTCCATCCTTATTTATTTGTGGTTTTATATGATACATCTTAGTAACTGACTACTTACAGACAGAACACAACAGGAAGAAAAAGGAAATGTTTGACAGCACTTATGATGGGGTCTTGTGAGTTCAAACCTATGTCAAAATTTAATTTAACCAATGTTGAAAGCACAATCTACATATGGAATACCAGTGCACCATATAAAGGCAATACAATGTCTCTGCTTAAATTGCAATGGAAATTTTGTCATTACCACGGCTAAAATGGAGACATTGTGGTTTTCATAATTTGGGATGTCAGATGGCTGAAATGGGAACAAGTCAGGAGGCAAGGACAATGCTACCCCTGAAACTTTGTAAGAAAGAGTTTTGCTTTAACACCAAACACTAACAACAAAAAAAATCATTCCAGTTGAGAAATCTTTTCCATCTAAAAAAAAAAAATCTCAAATATTAACTTGGATTTTTACTGTGTAGTGCAAATTTCAGCTAGTATCAGTTAAAGTTACTAGCACTCACTTCTAGGTCTCAGAAATGAAAGAAGCAGTACATGGTGTTCAGAAACACCTCACCAGACTGACCTTCCAACAGCCAATGTAACAGAGACAGCTTAATGGCTTTTCCTCTATCACTATTTCATTTTGTATCTGGTTTATGTGCCAAAGGACTAAATTAATACACCAAGATCTCTGAAAGGACACATTATCCTCAAGCAACATGAAAAACCAAGTGCTGTGAAGCTCATTTCCCACAGTATGCTGGATACTTGCTTGGCAAGTGCTATTCTCTCCTCCCTGCACCATAGACTGACATTACAGTTACACTGTCCTTAAGCCAAAAGCACAAACCACCAAAGCACTCACTAGGGCTACCTGAAATTAACCCTGCGGAAACTACAGCACAAATCCAGGATCACAAATGGATGGCATTTGACAGACATGTCCCTAGAGCTCCATGGGGAACTGAATCGTACAGACAGGACTACACTAATTTTATACCTCTGAGGATTTCCGGTTGGTCGTCTATCAACAAGGTTTCCATGGATATGCAGCAAAGAGGCCAGCTCTACACAAAAAACCACCTCACCATTTCTTCACCTCCTGCCCATCTTCTTCCCACAAGATAGACTGTGAGCACTGAGGTGGAGCAGCCACATCTAGGTAAATACTGTTGGCATCTGTTTAGCAGCAGGGCTACAATGAGGTTTACCAATGCCTGCGCATGACCTTGCTCACTCTGCACCACATTGCTGAGGGCATGGCCAGCTGCTGTAGCACCACTTGCAGGAGCTCCATTTTACCTTTCCCTCAAACGTGGCTGAGGCTGCCCAATTAAGTCAAACGTTTTGCAGGAGCAGAAAAGAAAAGCAAAGCCAGACCAACCAGGGACAATTGCGTAAGTGTCCACTTCTTAAAAAAAGGAGGCTAAAAATACAAAAATTCAAAGGCATTCTCACCTCCTCCTCTGCTTACCAAATAAGTTCTTTTATAGTTTTCAAATTGAGGTTAATTAAATGAGGAAGTAGCAACATTTCCAAGAGTCAAATAAAGATGCAGGTAGACTCTTGTAAACTCTTCCAGACACCTCTGCCAATAAGCCTCACTGGTGATTTACAGCATAGTTGAAAAATCAACTTACTCAATTTTAGCATTTGTGCATTATGTTGACTAATGCACCCTCTGGAATAATTTTCACTGGAGGAAGAAGGAGACCAAATTATCATTATTCTATTTCTCATCTAAGATCATTTAAAATAGAAACATGATGGGACAAGAAAAGGAATATTCACATGGTTCATATTAAAGACAATAAATGCAGATGAAAATAGTATGAAGGGAGGACACAGGAGGAAAGACTCTTGCATATTAATCTACTCTTACTTCACATGCTTACCATTTTAACAAATGAATTCTTTTATTCCCCTGGAAAACTACAAATCCTGCAGCTGTGAATCCTAAAAATGTAGTCATCCCCGTTGAGTCCTTGAAAGAGAAAAAAGAAACATAATTTTCCCCTCATCCAGTGAGGTATTTCTTACTGATAGCATAAATTGTTACTCCATTACAGAATGCCTCTATTTTATTTTCCTTTTCAAAATAAATTTTGCCTTCAATTTGTACACTTCTGAAGAGCAAAGACTACTCTTGGAAATACACGCCTCATTTATTTTTAGGCATTTAAATGAGTAACAACATCTTATACTTTGTTTCTGCCTACCAGTCACTGATGATAATGGGGTATCCTTAGGTATACTTACTAATTTTGTTGAAAACATACTTCTGTGTATGTCCCATTCTTAACATGCTGACTAACTACAAACCAGGGATTCCTATCTGCTTCAACGCTGATATTTTTTAAGATTTCACAATATGTTGTTCCTCTGTGAGATGTTGTGTTGGAAGTACTGCTGACAGACAGCATTTACTACAATCAGCAAGTACTCTTGAGTACAAATCAGAACATATGGTGATACTCGCCTTTCAAATAGGAAAGATTATTTTTAAAATTTTTAATTCCCTAATAAAAGTTTTGCCTCACAGTTTTTAGGAATGATTTAGGGGAGTTTTGTATTAACTCGATTTCCTGTCCACCCCACGTTCCAGACCCTCACCTTGCTAAAGTTAGTCAACTTTATTGTGCCTTATGTTCCACCAATAAAATAATGGGGAACAGAAATAGTGATGCTTCTGGAGTAGCAGCCACAGCACTGGAAGGAGCACGTCGTGAGGAGCCAGGGAAGCACCTTGCTTTGTGGTTCACTTCCAGAAGACTGAAAAATTTTCCTTAAGCATGGGCCGTGACCATCTGCATGTCCCCACACTACAAGCCCTGCTGCGCAGGGGAAGAGGAAATTCTGAGCTAGTTTTGACTCTGTCCTAAGCGCCAACATAAAGTCTCTGGGATGGTGTCTGAAAATCCGCCATATAGTTTCGAACTAAAGTTTACTAAGTCAATGACTTCACTGAGCTCTGAACCAGACTCTGTATTTCACACAGGAGCACCATTCCTAGCAAAGTATATATGAAAGCATATATAGCTTTATGTTAGAGCTGACTGTTTAAGGGTGCTCACCACCAGAACAGCTAACTGGACAGAACTGCTGTTCCACCAAATGAGATGGTATATAAGCAGCAGTTAAAACACAAAGGAACACTAAAAACAAACACTGCAGATTATGCAGATAAAATCAAGTAATTAAAAATGCAGGTGTAGGGATAATCAGAACTAAAATATCTTCTTACACAGAACCACAAAACAGCAAAGTCAAGGAAGATACAAATGCATATCCAGTTCTGCCCTCTGTACATTTGGTTTGCTGTTCTTCCTAAGATTTGCTTATTCTGATGGCGTTTGAAAAACTAATCTGCCAAAGACTAACAATGTGTTGCACCTTCTGGAACAGAGTAACACTGAATCCTGAAAATCTTGGCAAACACAAAATATTTCACACCTGGAGTATTTAAAGAAACCTTTGCATTAAAAACAAATAAGTTATGAAGTATAATCAAAGTTTTTGTCATGACACTCTACTACATTCTCCTATGATGTTCTGCTTCCTCTGGAGAGATGTTTCCTTTGAACGATGCAAAAATGTCAACCAGTCAACATTCTTTCAAGGCTTAAACGTCATACGTAGTTCCAGGACAAGTTCTTTTATAAATTACTCCCTATTTGTGCCTGGACAATAAACAGAGCTAAATCAATTAAATTATTTTTTTTTTTACTAAATGTTAGTAAAAAGAGCATTTTATTAAATGGTAGTAAAAAGAACCATTACCTTGCAAGGATGAGGATCAACACCGTAAGTTTCCAAAGAATATGCTTTCAGGAGCAAGTTAAACTCAGCAACAGCTGGGCTCTGACCTCTGAAATTACAAAAGAAACAACAGTTTGACAGCAAAAAGAAAATAGGAGAACAAGATGTTTTGACTGGAGAGTTTAAATGCCTTAAAAAGGAGGAAAGAAAAGTTCTTACTGAATACAAACTATTTCAACTGTGTTCTGTTCAGAATATAAAGATAGAAAACTTTTTGCATGTTTTTTTTCTACTGAATTGTACAGTGCCTGATGTTTTCAGGTAAATTGTGATGTTTTTTTCTCCATCCTGAGACAACCACATGCTATCCAGTTAACCAGAGCAAGTATTTATTGTATTTTGATATACATGCATGTCAACCTGAATATGAAATAAACCTCTGCATCTTTTTTCCACAAACTCTTGCTCCCCAACTCATTTAAAATGATTGTGCAGATTAACAAACATTTCTTCCAGCACAGGGTATAAACATAGCAATCATATTACACTGTCTACTCAGATGCATGCCTAATTATAGCAGTGCCCGTTACCATCATGATACTTAAGAATCTGTCAGTATTTCCATTATATGCCCTATTTTTAGGGTGTCTATAATCAACCATGAATATATACTAAAGCCTGAAACAGGGCATGCAAGACTTGAATTCTAGGGTAAGTTTTGTTATTTGATTTTTGCTCTTCTAATTCCTGCCGCTATAATAAGCTCTAATACAATTTACAATACCTGTTGTCAGTAAAATGTTCCAAGTACTATTTTATTCATGTATTTGCACGACTAGAGTATGTGATTCTCAAAGATAATATGGTTTTGTGACACTAAGCAGTGCTTAGGACTTTTAAAAGGCACACCTCATAAATGCTTCTCATGCAAATTATCCAAAAAATAAGCCATAGACAAATCTTCAAGAAACACAGCAATAGTCATACTTTATCTTACCCCTGCATTTTAGGGTCCGGTCTCACACTGTGACAAACAGCACTTGAGATCGGCATTTAAAAACTGCTCTGTGCACTGATGTAGAATAATTTCCCTGCAAGTCTGTTATCTCCCAGTAGCTAGAAACCAACAACCATTGACATACGAGATTCAGTATCCACCCCAAAGTTCAGTTTAACAATTAAGACAATGTCTAGCATGCTTGCGGATGTCAAACCCTGTTTCAAACCTACCAAGCTGATGCCCTGTGGCAATGTGTCAATAACCTTTTCTGTTACAAAGTTTAATTCATGCTTATTTGTGCTTCATTGTTCATTGTCTCCCAGTCAATCCCATGATACTTCTTTGGCTTCTTTCATATGTCTTTTGGTCCTCCTTGATACTACACTACTTGCACTTTATTTCAGATCATATTTTGTTGATGTTTAGCTTTGAAAGGAAAAAATCCACGCAAGATTCGAGAAGAAGTGCCCTTCTTTCTCCTTCTTCTTTTGGTCTCTTTCTCACCACTTTCAAATGCAGAAGAACATGTATCAAGGGGAACACCAAAAATTACAAATGTGCATTTACACTGACACTTGGACATCAAGCCATTGACCACAACTCTTTGAGTGCGACCATCCAGCCAATTCCTTATCCACTGAGTGGTCCATCCATTGAATCCAATTCAGAGACAAGGATGTCATGCAGGACAGTGTCAAATGCTTTGCACAAGTCCAGGTAAATGATATCAGTTACTCTTCCCTTTTCTACCAATGCTACAACTCTCTTTTCAATACTAATAAATCACAACTTTAAGTGTAATCACAATGGTAAGTCTCATTTATATGAGCCTTAAAAAGGCAACAAGTTTGTTTCATGTACCAACCAACTGCACAAGACAGAAGAAATTCGCTAACTTGACCTAACTTACTTAAAACACTTATGTTGCATAGTAAAAAGCCAAACAAATAGACAGTTTGATTGCTTATTGGAAATAGTGCCTTAAGATCATAAAATTAATCTTTTCTCCACCTCCCTTTGCTATTACAAAGGAAAGTAGTCAGTCTTCTGGTTTGAAAGGACAAAAAAAGTGACAAATTGGAACAATGTGATCTGGGGATTTCCAAAAAGGAAAAAAAAAAAAAAATTATAATTATTATTAAAGAGACACATTAAAAAAAGAATTAGTATGCTCTCCCCATCTATAGCCTCTGAAACTATGCTTTGTGCACATCAAGTGGAACAAGCCGTGGTACTTGGAAAAAAAAGCAGAAGACATGGACAAGTTTGATCTTATCAGACAACAGACTAATCAAATGGCTACTGTGCAAAGCCTTAAAAGTACATCACAAAGCAGAAAAGTCAAGGGCACTATCAAAATAAAAAATCCTCATTCATCCCCTCATCAAGGGATTAATATTCAAGCCTTGATAATATGCTTTTCATCTGTAAGTTAGCAATGAAATTTTCCTTACTAAATAAAAATGTAACTACAGCAAATCCTGTTAGCAAAGAAAAGCCACTATTTTTTTAACAATCACTCATTTAACATTAGATATGCCTTTCATTGGCTTTGTTAAAAAGCCTTTAAGCTTTCTGCACGCGAACAGCCTTACACAAAAATGTATAGAGTTCCTTCACTTACACAAGCATATTGGGTTTGCCTGGCAAGGTTTTGGCAGTGGGGGGTGGCTACAAGGGTGGCTTCTGTGAGAAGCTGCTAGAAGCTTCCCCTGTGTCTGACATAGCCAATGCCAGCCGGCTCCAAGACAGACCCACCACTGGCCAAGGCCAAGCCTATCAGCAGCAATGGTAGTGCCTCTCTGATAACAGAGTTAAGAAGGAAAAAAAAAACTAGGAGTGGTTTTTGCAGCCAGAGAGAAGAGTGAGAA
>VXBL01001328.1:35999-60836 GCA_013400195.1 Aramus guarauna
TTTTAAGATTTGGTTTTATTTCTCCTTGCTCTATGCTGATTTTATTAGTTATTAATTAACTTAATTTTCTCAATTGAGTCTCTTTTGCCCATGACAGTAATTGGTGAGTGATCTCTCCCTGCCCTCATCTCGACCCATGAGCCTCAGCCTGTCCCCTGAGGAGGGCAGTGACAGAGTGGCTTTGGTGGGCACCTGATGTCAACTAATGCCTGTTAGTGGAAAAACAGAGAATATTCAGACAATGCACCTTTGCTGGCTGTTAACTCAGTTCTCTCAGGCACATCAGGTCTTTCTCTCTCAGTGCACTCCCTCCTTTTGAACTTATATGACTTCCCAGATTTTTCAGTTTGTAGTCAGCACTAAACGGAAGACATTCTCTTTCCATATGTTGCAGCCACTACAGCACCCAGCTGCAGCATGCGAAAGGTTTTGAACCAGACCAGTAAAAGAAACTGTTACACAGAAATGTTTCTCTATACCATATGAATAATGAAATGTGGATTACTTGGGAAATTTGAGCTCCACAGTTACTAGCTACATAATTAATGATTCAACCTAGGAATCAATCAATCTGAAAGTCCCCTATAAAATTTTAATGAAACAAAGACTTTAATAGAAGACTGAGAAGTCTGCAACACGCTCTGTTTTTTCCTTTAGGCTCACAAAAAGTATGCACTAGAGGATGTACAAGTTCTGTTTATTCCCTACGGGCCCCCCCAACTCTGCAGCACTTCAAAGGCCAGGCAGCTCAACAGGGAATCCTTCCAGGGTGTGCCACGGCAATGATCTACTTTTGCTGGCTGACAACACCCATTCGCCCTAGAGTTTTCTCCCCTTCGTACCTTTCCTTTGAGGTATGTAGCTCTTACATACTGAAGTAGTGAAACTTAGTGAAAGTCAAGGATGAGACAGCACAGGATTGAGCATTAATTCCTTTTAACAAACAGAGAAGACTACAATATATAGAGCAATAACAGCAAAGAAAAGGCATTTTCAATGCTATTCTTGGTTTCTTGCTTCCTGAATGACATTAGTGAAGTCATTTCATCTATGCTCTCTGATTATCTTACTGACTTATAAAGTGCTGTGAGATACTATTATTAACATATGAATAACAAAAGGCCTAATTATTGTCCATCCTTTTGCTTCATCTCTGTGTCAAAGTTACTTGCTGCAAATAGAAGCAATATTGTATTATAGCAATAATGTACTTAAGCATGTCCCATGCACTATTAATTTCTGGATATGTGTGGTCTGTGGAGTGTTTCAGTGTAATTAATTCAAAGAATAAGTAAGTATGTATATGATGGTCTGGCCTCTAGAAACATTACATATTCACCTCCATGCAAACCAAGGAAATGTACCAGCCATAAAGCTTTAAATAGCATAGGCTTGATCTTCATCAAACACCCTTTGCAACTGTGGACATACTTCACTGCAGTCTCATGAGAGACCACAGTGACTATTTCAGGAAGGATCTCCATCTTTGAAATATTCTGCTTGTTTTATCCCAGATCTTGTACAGGACATCTCTCAGCAGAACACAGTTACCTGAGTTTCTTTTTAACCTAAAAAAGCACCAGAATTCTGAACAAAGAATCAACACATTTGGCTATACCATAACTGATCATAGAACTGTCTACCACATGGCTGAGGATTTGCTGTTGTTTCTTTAAATCTTTTTACAGGTGGTTGAGACTGCAAACACTATAAAATTATAGTGATAAAGATCTTGAATAGTTTTTACTTTTCCTTTAAGCTCAGGAGATTTTGGCAGACCGTGGAGATGGTTGTAAATACAGTCTGTCTGCTAGCATTTTTAGTCACAATGAAGGTTCTAAGGAGGACTGTGTGTTACTGAAACACAAATCTGCTACAATTATCAGTGTTTCAGTTTTAGTGGAGACAATAGCACAACTGTGGTGATAATTTCAAAGGAAAGCACTAAATGAAGACACTGGTAAACGAAATTGCATTGTAGGCTGTGGCTCAGCTTGTCAGAAGAGTGAGGCCAGGCTCTGCACATTGCCCTGGCAGCAGCGCTGCTCCCCTGAGAACCGCCCTGTGTCAGGGGGGAGAAAACCCTTTAAATGGGTCTACTTATGAAAAGAGACTTTATCACCTGGCATGTAGCTGAATTGCTGAAATGTTGCTGGAACACAGAACGCTTAGAAAACTGCAGAACACTCCAATATCAATTCTAACTTGTACTGCAAAATTGTTTTTTCTCTCAGATAGATAGAATCCTAGGATGAGAAAAACCTGAATAATCACTTTAAAACAATAATCAAACTTTTTTACTGAGTCTATTAAATGCTTACGGTTTTAATTTTACACCATGTATGTACATATCTCCTACTAGAACATTTCAAATTACTTGTGTGCCTTCAGAGATCAGGCTGAGACGATATCTCTAAAGTCTGTGTTTAGGTATTTGTATTTCAACTTCATAAATTGATGCAGTGACACAGTCAGCTTTAAGCCTATTCAAGAGACTGAATACATTTAAAGAGCAGATGCAGTTTTATTTTACCTATTATTTATTTAAAATCTCTTCCCATGATTCGGACACATCTACTGAGCTATCTGGTTTTAATATCACAGTAGATTAATCTTTCTGGACCAGAAACACCTAGCCCATAAAGCCTTCTCCTAAATAAAGAACAGGTGGGAAAGGAGGAGAGGGGCAGAGGAAATAGTCCTTTCAGCTGATGAAGAAATCCCAACACTCTAGAAATTCACACAGATATCTAAATTCAGCAGTGTGCTAAATATGCAGAACCTGAATCCAAATCTCACCATGAGACAGGCAACAAGTAGCTTGATAAAGAAAACAACCACGTTTGTGGATCATGATTTTGACCACTCTTCCAAAGGAGTAAAAGAAAAAAAGAAGAAAACAAAAGTGCATGCATACACAAAATAAATCTTTCCTAAAGCTAAAAAATTATCAATGTTACAATAAATCCAGCTATCTTTTTCAATTCTTTATCCTTTTGACTGAATACTTCTTGGACTTCCCATTAAAAGAAAAATCACATGTATTGATATATCTTTTCAGGTTTTCATTGTAACAAATAAGCCTTTGGAAGAGAAGAGAAGAGAAGAGAAGAGAAGAGAAGANTTTGCCTCTGAATTTCCTTTCTCTAGATTACTACTACAACTGCATCTCACATTAAAATTATCCTCAGGCACAGCTGCTCCTAACCATAAAGCTTCTGGAAATACTCTCGGTGCCATGCAAACATTAATTCAACAAATCAGCATCTCACTCTTACCATTTTCTAGTAAGTGCATTCAGAATTGCAAGTACAGTTCCTTAATTTTAATTGGTGTTAAGCACACTTCTGTAAGAAAAAAATGGTTCAGAAGAACAAAGCTTTGATGAAAGCAACACACACATCATTCTTCAGGGAAAGGACTAGGTGACTGGGACAACTTGTTATTTCAAATTTCTAATAAATATACATTCCACCTACCTCTCTAGTTCAGTCACATTACAACTGACAAGAACTATACAGTGAAAGAATATAGCAGGAAAATACAGCAGAATAGAAACAAACAAATTAATCACGTATTACAGCAAACACAATGGCATTTTAATAACAGATTCCTAAATTAGAGAGAATTAGATGAAGGTGCAGTGACAGGTACTAACATACAGCCTGATGGATAAATTTAATCTGTAAATGAGCCAGCATGGCTACCAAGGCTGAAATGAAGAGGACACTCAGTGCAGCCCAGGGCTGTAATGTAGGTGGGACCCCGAGCAGCTGTCACCACTGTCTGCCTGTGAACTCCCACTACACATCATCCTCCTCCTCAGCTCTCCAAAGGCCTTGGTATACTTTGTATGGCTGAGAACTACAAAGACTTTGGCTCCTTAGGCCTGGAAGTCAGCCATCCTGCTGTAGCTCTTTTCCAAGCTCTCCCCTCCCCTATGTGTAAACCTCAACAGATCCTCAGTCCCCAGCAAAGTGGCTTCTGTCTCCTGTAATGTGACTTGCAAGTTTTGGAGCACACCATACGTTCTACCATTCGGATTCCCTTCGTGTGTACGAGGCTGTTAGATACCAGTGTGATTAGGGTAGTACAAGAAGCTAAATATAGAGTGTAGATGAGTGTGCTGCCAGCATTAAATGCATAAAAGCAGATAATATGTAGTTTTAATTGCAAGAAGGTCTTAAATGAAATACAAGATCCACCTTACTCTGGACTTGCTAAACGGGAATTTAGTTTTATCACTTTTTAATGTATTCAACAGCATGCAAGAAGTTGCTTTAATCTTGGATCAAATTATATTAACACCCACAAAGAAAAGCATTTTCTAGCAATCCTTGCCAAGTCTTCTAGGACAGCCTCCCAAAATATACTCTGATAGTAACATTTGTAGTTATGCTTGCCAGTGGCTCCACTGACAGCTCCATGTCTGCAGGAGAGCTGGAGAACCAGATCAGCAGAGACCGAGAAATCCTGTACTCCTGCTGGCACCAGAGCCTGAGCACCCACAGTAGCCGATGGTATGGTGAAAGGAATACAGTAAGAGTTAGACCAGCGGAGGAAAGTTAAAAATGCTTAAATCCCCACTGAGAATGTAGATGATGCAGCAAAGGATAAAAATGTTATACGCCTTTCAAATCAAATTTAAACAACACTTCTCATTTAGCTTGGATCAAAGAAAAGCATTAATTTGCTAGTCTGGTTTTCAAGAAAATACTACCCTTTAGCTTAAAAGTTTAAATTGCTTTCGAGATAGTTAATAGCAGAACATTCTGTGATTTCACACCCTCAGAGGAAACTTTTCCTTCTCCCAAAAGATGTTCTCCCACATACGACTTTTGAAAAGCTGGAGTATTTGATACACACAATGGAGACGACAGCCAATTCAGTAGCACTCGATCTTCTGGGGCCTGTATCCACACTGGCCATCCCAAGCAATAATAACTAACTTTTATTTATTTACCTGTATGAGGTCAGCCTGGGAAACAGGCATTTGAACAGGTCATGTAACTATAATTTACTCGTCAAAATTAATGTTTGAGTTGGGGTTTTAGATAAATCAGTGGCTGTTTACAGAACACTTTCATATAAATATTTCTTATCAAGAATAAGTAAAAATGGATCTTTAGTTTTCAAGTGGGATACAAAAAATATGTTTATTTTCAAACATTGATTCCTTTCAAAAAAAGAAAAAAAGGAGAAAAAAGCTATTAATCCTACAAATATAAATTCCCTTGATAGGGATTTATATGGATCTTCTCTTTGGAAATTCCTGTATTTTCAGGTGTCTGGCCTCAGGGAGCTCTGGCTGACATGTATTTTTCAAAAGCCAGGGAATTTTATCAGAGTAACAAATATCCTGCTAAAGAACATAATATTTGGTAAAAATTCATAAGAAGGAACTTTTATCTTGGAAAAGGGAGAAAGGAATGTGACTGCACTAAAAACATCTGATGTATTATTTGGTCATCTGAAGCAAATTCCACAGTTGTAACAACACAGAAGTCAATCTGGAACTAGTACTGACACAGGTGTATATGTACATACAAAGTCCACTCTTTTGTAAGAGAAGCCCACAAAATCCAGTAGCAATAGCTAGAAGCCAAACTGGGCCAGCTACTAATGCAGGTTGCCCAAACCAACAAAGAGTACTAATTCTGCCATGGAAAAAGTACAACTGTTTTGGGAACATCTGAAAGGAGCAAACTCCTGATGTGTTAAAAAAAACCCCAACATAACAAAACAAAACCTCAAATCCCAAAGAGATTAGTAATATCATCTAACTGATCTTTCACATAAAAACCTAGTAATCCTGCTGTTATTTTGAAGAATTAACCTTTCACTCAGCTTTCCTCTTCTCTACCTAGAAGATTTCGTAACTCTGCTTAACCTCATTTGATGGCTTAGTTTTGTTCTGGTTTTCCCAAAATCTATACAGAATTCTTCACTATATTTTTCTTAAGCTGGGGGGTTTGGTCACCAGAAATAAAAATGAACTATGGCTTTATACACTGAGCATAGTGCAGTGTATCAAATAACTTTAATACTGCCAAAATAGGTAAGAACTGAATGTGTGGTTCCATGTACATTTGCATGGAAGTCAAGTAAAAGAAAATAAGTTAATTTTAACTTGGATCATTTCACTGATGCAATTTCCAATACAACCTTACAAACACCTGCATACATCTAACTAAAAGTGGTAAGGGACATGCAAATGAACAACCTGGGGAAAGACCTTAGCATTCACTTCACTTGAAGAAGGTATACCAGAATACTCTCACAGAATATCCAGATTTTTATGGCCCAAATCTTTTCCAATCTGTTAAGAGTGGCATGAAAACAGAAATGCAAGTAGATGTTACTTCAGTAGCTATACTCTGTTGCAACCATAATCAAAAACATAGCATTCAAATCAATTTTGAATACTTTTAAGAACAAGTCTCCAAGTCTCATCAGTTCCTACTGCATCCTCACATATTTGATGTTGTAAGAGCACTATCTGTCTGCCTCCCAGTAGCATTTCAAAAGACTTACTTGGAATGACAGGAAAATGAGACTATGTTTTGTGATGAAATCAAGGCATGTGCTTGCCCTATCACTGGTACGGTTCAATGAAATTATTCCTGTACATCTCCCTTTCTTAATGAGGGAAGAATAATTAATTAAAATTCACAAGACGACTAATCACAGCTCAATAAAGTTGACATGCATTTTTGTTTGCCACATTTATATTTTTGCAATTAGGTGAAGTGGAAAGTCACATAAAAGGTCACATTTTGCTAAAATCCAGTGATGTTCTCACAGACACAAAGGACAAGAAATAGGGGCACCATGTCATACATCCATTTCAATTAAGAAGAACCAGGCTTCTAAATAATACAAGATGAGTCACTACTAAGTTATTGGCAGCTGTCACAGTACCCTGTCAATGCTTCCCAGACATCCTCCTCACTATCCTTCATGCACCTTTCGAAAGGTAAATTCTTGCATCTCACTGTAGGGCAGAGGAAAGGATGTGGCCAGTGAACAGGCACTGGGGATGCCAAGACAGGATTCAGTGAAACACTGGCCCCTTCCAAGCCACCGGGCTTTGGTTATATGGGAGTCTGCTGCAGGAGAGAGCACTATGAGCTCAGTGTTTTTTCTCATCATCTTTTTTCCTGCTAGATACGGAAATCTGATCATCTAGCACTGGACGTCTCTATATATAGTTCGTTATATGACAGGTATGTTTTATTAATTTGTACTCCTAGAATAGAGATCCATGGAATTAAATATCCGGCAAAATGTAAAACTTCTATGTGACTAGTGAATGTCTGATGTAAAAAAATGTAACAGGATGATCAATTTTGGGAAGACAGAGCTACAGCGGAAAATTGCCATGCAGTAGCTATCCAGACAGCTCTGAAACTGTCTTTGTAACCAAACAGGTAAGGCACACCAGATGCTGACATACGTGAAAGAAAACAGTTCCTGAGGGCTGCAAAGAGCTATAAGACACTGAGCCTAACATTCGTAACGTACAAACTGGTAAAGTCTAGAATAGAAAGAGAATTAAGGAACACATACATGTAAGTGGGCTATATGAGGAGAGTTCTGCTTTAAATTTCAGTTATGCCTCAAACACCTCCTGGAATTCTTTGTGGGAATCAGCAGATCTACAGGCAAAAGAAGTCAGGTTGGTACCATCTGATTTCCAAAAGGCAATAATGAATAGTGTCCCTCCCCAAGACTACTGAAGAAATTCAGGGGACATCCTCAGATGCTGAGCAGCCATTACTAGGAGGAATCCATGACTAGGAGAATCCCAGAGGGACCTGTACAAAGGCTTGTAACATTTGCTGTCACAGGATCGGGAACATTACACTAACATGTAATGGGGTTCAAAAACGAGCTAAAAATGCACCCGGTTATTCATAATAGAGGAACTAGCAGATTAAATTCACAATGGATGGGTAGAATTATGCACAATGGGGGAGAAAAAAACCACAGAAAAATACATCCTCCCAGGGCTATGAAATATAAAAAATGCCAGCTTTGCCTAACCACCATTTCTGCTCTTCTCTTAACTTAAAATATAGGACTAGCCTGTTCTTGAAAGACTGAATTGATCAAAATCTTTTCAATTGCACCCTGGCTTAATTGATGAAAGATCTTGCCTGGCTGAATTTATCCTTTGGACATCTGCAGACACTGTATGGAACAATACTGAAAGTAATAGACATTCTGTTTTCTTTTTTTAAAAGGCTGTTTCTATGAGTCTATGTGAAGTGCAGCATGCACTGCTCTAAAAATATTAGATGTAGCTGTGCCATTTAAAATATTGTTTTGCTGAAAGACATATAAACAAAGTATATAGCTTTCAGGAAGTAAAAAAGAAAAGACACATTAATATAAGCAAGCTTACTGTCATTATTGTTGCACTTTGGTTTAATAACATATTTGATATACTTCTGAAAAAAAATAAGTATTTTAAGATCTAACTCCTTTGACAAGGAATTTTTCTTTTTTTATTTTTTTCCTCCCTAGGAAATTGGTGTCTGACAATCTAATTTTTGTATAAATAGTATTCATATACTTAAGCAAAGCATTTACATATGTCACAATATGAAAACAAAACACAGGATTTTTAAGCAAGTGTGAAGAGCCTTGTAATCTTTGAATAAAAATTGTCCTTCTACTTTATGTAATTAATCGTTTGCTCTCACTTGATTTTCTTCACATCCTATTCCTCTCCAAGTTTGCCGAGGACTATCCTCAACCAAGCGAAATGACGAGGGCATCACGCAAGTTACCGTCACCACGACAGTGCGCGTCATTCGCTGACAAGCCTGAAGAGGGTGCAGTTGCACAACGCACGGCTGCTGCTCTGCTGAAACACCGTACTTCAGGGACGCATTCAACTTTGAAACCAAGAGATTGATTAATCTCTTTCTCCATTCCCCTTTGTCACACTATTAAAAAGTTCGGCACAGACAAAGAGCATACAGACTTCTGAATCTCATGTCCTTAGTCTTCCAAATTATTTAAATGTTTCTGTGCATTTCACCACTATGTTAAGAACCTGCAGATGAAATTAGTTAATTACAGTTTCAGTCAGGTTAATATCTATAAAGAATTTTATAATAGCACTACATACAGCAATTTCACAGCAAAAAACCTAAATGTAATCTCTAAATGAAAGATGTTATTCCTCTAATCAACCAGAGCAGCACTCATGATGTGAGCCGCTCCCACTAACCAGAGCTACATTTCAAGCAAATGTAGTCTAAATTACCAGCAAACAGGCAGGAATCATCCATTAATGAAGGTTAACAGGAAAAGAAAACCCACTAAGCTGAAACCGCATTTTCAAACACACCATATTAGACAGTATATTGGTAGAGCATCTATTATAATCCAAGGAACAAACCCTCCTAAGTTAATATATGCTATTTGGAAACAGATAAAAGTATTTCTTAGCTGTCTCTTTACCAAATAGCATTCTAAATTACCTGAAATCATTTTTATGCATGTCAGCTATTTTCTTCTCGAGCTTTTGTGACTGCTTGGGAAAAATCTTAAAGTCGTTGATGTAATTCTCTGGGTGTTCATCAGGGTCATAATCACCAAGCTCAGCTAAACAGATCCAAAATACAAAACAAAACAGAAAAATTCAATTGCAACATTAGTTAATAAGGAAAAAAGGCAGTAAATACAGGTAATTCAAGATCTTTCCATGGTCAGTAAGCATCCAGCTCAAAAAAAAGGCTACTTTGAAGAACTGACAGTTAACTAGAACAACAAAATCCTTATAACTGCCACTTCAATCAACGCATTTCAAGTGAAGTTCACGTTTTATTACTTGCAGCAATAATTAGGAATCCTAAACTATTGTTTGTGGCAGAAACATGCTCTGTAAAACAGCGGCACAGAGAATTGTCCCCCCTTTAAGAACCTGTCATTCTGGTACCAGGCAGAACTAAAGCAATGCACTCCTGATTCTCCTCTTTTTTACATCAATTTATCCTCACTGATAGGGACTGATTTAATTCTGTTCTGGCACAGAAACACAAGCTGTAACATTATTTAAGGTGGCCCGCTCATTCCTCTTCTAAGAGATGCGTCACTTAGGTACCCAAGCATGGCACTGGTGTTTGAATTTTCTAAATAAGCCTCTTTTAATAAGGTTTAGACCGAGTCTTGGTTTGGATACACTGCCTTATAATGTGTTAAGAGCTTCATTCATGTTAAGGCAGAATGAAGGGGACTTCCACACATATGACATCCATCCAAGACATATACTTGAATTTGGCTCTAAGGAAATGATGGGGAGAGAAAGGGGAAGAATTAAAAAAAAGGAGCTGGGGGCGGGGGGGGAAGATGACCTTTCTCTTTGAATAACATCTACTCTTATTGACATGAGTTCCATGATCTCACAGGTCTTCTTTACCATAAGAAAGGGCACTGAATGACACTTTTTCCTGCTTAGTTCAAATGGAATAGGCTACATCTACGTTCAGGGTTCAGCATAGAATTTTGCTTTGTTTATAACTGGAATCTAACATTTATGACAACCTGTTGCTTTTAAATTTTTTTTAAGTTTCAGTTTGGTTTTAGTTGGCTAAACGGCTGAATTACTTGAAACACTTTACAGTGCATGTCAACGCAGGGAAACTAAAAAAAAATAAAAGAATATGTTATTGGTAGCTATATTCCCACAACAGTTTTGAGTTTCTCTTTATACTGAACACACCTATGAATTAAGTATTTACAAAAAGCCTGCTGTCTGTACTTACCTTGCACAATGCAGGCACCCAGGTAGGCAGCATCAGAAAAAGAACACAGCAGACGGCCATGGAACATGTCCCTTTTTATTTGTAGATACAAGAGGTATCTGAAATATAATTAAAAAATTAGGAAACAATGTGGCATCTTTTTGTAACAGATTTAACGTACCAGCGTGAAACCAGTTGTGCAACTCTTCTGGATCTCTCTCATGCTACCTTAAACGGCAGGAAAAAGAGGCAAAGCATAACCACAGGAAAAACTAGATGTGAGACAAGAGAATTTTCTCAGTAACAATGAAATAAGGACAGCAGAAGTAACAAAAACCCACTGAGAGATAGCATGGAGAGTACTTCATTTAAAATGTTTGGCTGTTACAATACTCATTAGTAATGTAAAATAAATTACAGTAATGTAAGTTAGTTTGAGCACACCCCATCTCATTAAATACAGGTTTACACAAGGAAATTAGCCTCTGTCACTGTAGACAAAATAGCACATTGACCACAGTGGAGAGGATTTCTTTCCTTTTCTGTTTTTTAATCTGCGAGTAATCCTGGATGAAGTTTTGAGGCAGAAGCAACTCCCTGAGGACCAGAGGGGACCTGCCTCCGATAAACCTCTCCCGTTCCTCTCAGAGCTGTTCTTCCTCCAGAAGAACTGGGGAGAAGAAAGCAAAAAGCTCCTCCTACCTGCCCTCCACCTCCTACCACAGAGCAGCATTATTCTAACAGCAAGAGGCACAGATGTGAGGCCATTGCCTTCTCTTTTGCTTTCTCCCCGCCAAGAGCAGCCTCCCAGAGATGGACAAACTCACAGCCCCGTGACTCACTTGCAGCTCCTCTCCCAGCCACCTAGCTGGCTACCGCTGCACCGTTCAGCAGCTTCACCCCTCTGGGAAAATAAACCATTTAAGCATTGCTTTAGCCAGATAAAGTCACTTATCTAGAGCGTGCTGTCAGACTCAGTGGCTTCTGCAGACCTTCAGGACATTTCTTAATGCTCCAACCTTGAGCTACAGCTGATAAAAATGTGCTTTATGAATCACACTGATGTCAGAAACATTTTTTCCAAGTTACTTGGTTTTGTGTATACCATGAGCTCCTGCACCAAGTACCTTATCTGAAGCTTACAGTGAGTTCTAGATTCAAGCAAGACTGGAAGTATTATCTGAAGGGCAAGAGAAATTTTCCTCCTTTCCTTGGATTGTTACTAAATGCTACATAAATACAAGACGGTTAACACTGAGAAAAGCAATTTGTTCTCATTGTGAACACATCCCTTCACTGCATTACAGCATTACAAGTTCCTACAGGAACCTTGCACTTCCAATGCGTTTGTTGGGTTTTTTTTATTTATTTTGCAATCTCTTTTCTTTTTTCCTGTAATCAATGTCCAGTAAGAGCTCACTAATTTAATTCCATAATTTGCTACTGCTACAGTACAGGTAGTTAGTTCAAGAGAAGAACTGCATCAGGGTGAACCGAAGGCTTCAGTAATATGCAGTAAAAATTCTTAATCTGCAATGACAGTCTACTGGAAAATGCTCAGAATATTGATGCAGACACCACACATAACTTGGGCAAATGAGCAGTCCTCATCCTAAAACTTTTGGTAAACCTTGCCAGGGTGAAAAATTGGGTTGTTGTTCTCCAGAGTGACCATTAGCTTGAGGCCAAACTGAGTTCACCTTTTAAGAAGTGCCACCCATGAAAGGGCATCCCAAGATTTCACAGCATGGTTTCTTAGCTGAGCTGTAAGGTCAACATACCTCCAGCAACACTGCACATTGGTGGTTTCTGAGTTTGAAAATTACTATGATGAGAAACGAAAGTAAATAGGCTTCTGGAAAAGCATATTAACCCACTGCTCTTGACCTACATTTGCAGACATGAGGCTGAGATGACAACTAAGACTCTGAAGTCCCAGGACCGTGCCCAGTCCAACTCTCCAGCTGTATGGATGGAAGCAAACACTATGAACAGCTACTTGTCTATTAATATTTTGGTACTTAAAAGAAGAAAAAATAATTTTGCAGGAAATTTTTTCCCATGTGCGGGATTAAGCACCAATGCCGCCCACCTTGACCACCTATTACAAGCCATTATCTTCAGAGCCCAGGGAGAATGGAAAATCTCCAAGAATTGACTCAAAGCACTTATTTAAGAGTCAGGCAGCCTCCCTCTTTGTCTGTCTCAAATGCTATGCAATAAATCACGTTAGATTGCTGAAGTGAGATGGCAGGGAGTCCCCTTCCCCCATAGTATATGGTTATTTTATAAGAATAAACCTGAAAACACACATACCTGAATTCAGTAGAATTGAAAACAACTTTTTTTAATACAGCGGGATGGCCATAATACAACAGTTTGTGATGGGTCACTAAGATACTACACCAGCACTTAGGATCAAAGACAACAGCAGTATCAACAGAGATCTCTCAGAATGAGGGCAAAAGGTACTTTCCACTAAAATTCTATATAGATGAACATGGGAGTTTGGGTGGGAGTGTGCATACTTGTGGCATTTCTAAGCAAATTGTTGCTGACCCAGATCAAAGATTCTCATCGTTGTTAAATTTCTGCATCTGTAATAGGCTCAGTTATCTGAGCTAATCTAAAACAAGAAATGCATGGTCTTATTTTCCCCAGAAAGAAATCAAACAGGAATAAATATAGGTTTTATACTAGTTTCTTGCTTAAGCTTGTTTGCAATATGAAACTAACAAAATTTGTCAAAAAATACACCCCAAAATTAGCTTCATTACAATAAAAAATAATATATATTCTTTCAGTCTAAATTGTCAATATATGCATTTTTGTCAATTACATGAAGCTAATAAAAATGTAGTTATCCATGCCCTCCAGCTAAATCACTGGCTCTGCAAGTTATTCAGAATATTAAAAACTAATTAAAAATTATAATTTAAAAACTTATAATTTTCTCATAACTTCAGTATAACACATTTTTCATTGTTTTGTCTCCCTAATACCAGGAAACATTTTCTTTGCGTAACAATTGGGAAAACACAAATACATATTCATTTTTTGCTGAGCGATATGTTAAGAGAAAATAAGTAAGAGTAAGCAGAGGATATACAACCAAAACAGTTCTAGGGGAAAGAACATTTATGCCTCAGAGCTGACTTCTTCCCAGTGACCACCCTGGGATGACAGAGCTGAACACAAGCCATCATGTAGGCTAGCTTCTGTCACAAACATAGGTCATTCATTGGTCTTTGCTTTAAAATATGTGATGCCTAGCATTTGCTGGTCTGAGGAAGCAGCTCTAGTTTTCCTCCCTTGTATGAAAGGCGGTTTGTGGTTGTACTGTTTCATTGGCTGTTTGGGGGCAGGTGCATGTATCTTAAATTGCTCACGTACCTTTCTACTACACTAATAATTTTTTAAATAAAAATACTGAAGTTTATTTTTTCTGTCACTAAAGTTCTGTGCTATTGAGTTGCTGCATGCATTTGACCACTGAAATCCTTAATCAGATGGTTCAAAATTGCACTTTCAAAGAACTATTTAAAGTCTGAGGAAAAAAAAATAAAAAAGAAGAAAAAATTAAAAAAGAAAAAAAGAAAAAAAAAGAAAAAAGAAACATCTCCAAGACAGAAGACAACAGTCAAGAATGGAAAAGAGGCGGAGAGCACAGTTCACAGTAGAGACTGGAGAAATTGTTGGCTGGGACACAAGGGAAGCACTTGCACTTGTAAGAAGGGCAGGGGAATACCCATGCAGAGCAGAATCAGAGAGTCTGAATGTATTTTACGGAGACCACCCACCCAGCAAGCTGCATGGGATACCGTTCATCTTCAGAGCAGAAAGGGCAGTCTAGAACAACACTAAGATGTTAAGGAGTTCTTTCAAATGAAGGAGATATATGCACTTTGGACTGAAAGTCAACATTGCAAGCTTTGCCAGAGGCTGGCTCAACCTCAGACACTTACTATAATCCTGATAAAGAAATTTATGTCCCAGGTCAGCAAAGACCTATGAATGTGTACCTGACTCCTGAATTCAGTAAGGTTATTCATGTACTTAAAATTGCCTAGACTTACAGAAATAACTTGCAAAATCAGATCTGATTTTGCTGCTGCTTGTGTCCTTCCACCACAGCTGTTTTTTCCAAGCCTTGGCACAACTTTATAGTCTGATTTACAGCCCTAAGTACTCAGGCTTACCGGCAAGCTAGTAAATGTATGCTTAAGCGCTTCAGTGCTTACTCACAAATGTCTATCATTGGAATAACCTCATTTCCATCTATTATCTGTTTGCAATACAGATGACTCAACTCCAGGTTAGCCAAGCCCTTCCCACAACAGCAGATGAAGGGTCAGCAATATCTATTCTTGTTCAGGCTTCATGACCCCCGCAGATCATGTTGCTAACTGCCTAACAGTCAATTTATTTATCTATTTTTAAGATGTTTAATGAGGCAAGAAAGCTTTCCCATAGCCAACCTTTGCGGTTTGTCCACGTAGTAGTTTTTTCTTGTGTTCAACTCACTTCACTCATTTTATTCCAGTAACAAGCATTTCTCCCAATGTTGCCGCAGCCTTTCCAGCTGACAGACACGGTCACCTCGAGAGATCCAACAATGTTTCAAAAATTGTTATCTCAGCATGGTATCTGACTTTGACTGCACTGCTCTTTCCCATGATACTGTTCATACTCAGGTGCAGACTAGCAGAGGGCAAGTGAATATGTTTATAATATTGCTGGATTGGGTGCCCTCCTCCCCCAGCAGAATTTATGAATTCTTTATGTACATTATTCTGGACACTAATTTCACTTTCTGTCTTCTACAGTAGATATCATGAAGTATACTGCAGGTGCACTAGTTTCCTGCCAAAGTCTATGAATCTAACCTAAACACCAACTACTACATACTAGTATGTAAGCCTACAAATAAAAGAACATCTTTTCTATGCTTTACAGTGCCACTTAGATGAAAAGGCTAATAGAAAAAATAATTATATTCTCCAAAAATATATTGCTTGTCTACTAATATTTTATACATATTTTGATATCTTATAAAATTAAAAACAAACAAACAAACAAACAAAAAAAACCCAAACCAAAAAACCGAAACAAACAAACCCAGCACTCTATTAGCTACCAATAAAACACAGTTGCCAGATAGAACTTGGAGTCATCACAGACAGGTCTGAAGTCATCAACACAAGGTGCAGCAGCAGCCAAAAAAGCCAATAAAACGTTCAGTGAGTCCTATGAAATCTTGATGGTAGTGGGAAAGGCAAATGCAGAACTGCTAATCACTGAATCATAAAATAGTAGAGCTAGGGGGAAGTCAGTGAAATCGTGTCCTCGTTTCAGCTGAGATAGAGTCAATTTTCTTTCTTAGAGTTTCTTTCCTTTCTAGCTGGTGTAGTGCTGTGTTTTGGATTTAGGATGAGAACAATGTTGATAACACACTGACTTTTTCACTGACTGTGTGTTAATAATAAGCACTTTTCAGCTTCTCACACTGCCCTACCAGCGAGAAGGCGGGGGGTGCCCAAGAACCTGGGAGGGGGCACAGCCAGGGCAACTGACCCAAACTGGACAAAGGGATATTCCATCCCATATGGCGTCATGCTCCATATATAACTGGGGGTTTGGCCAGGAGGTGGTGTGGTTCAGGAACTAGCTGAGTTACTGGCTTCAGGTGGTGAGCAATTGTGCTGTGCATCACTTGTTTTGTGTATGTTTTTACATTATTATTACTATTATTATTGTCTTCCTTTTCTGTTCTATTAAACTGTTTTTATCTCAACCCACAAGTTTTACCTTTTTTTTCCTTTTTGTTTCTCTTCCCCATTCCACTGGGGGAGGGTAGAGGGCGGAGTGAGCAAATGGCTGTGTGATTGTTTTAGCTGCCTGCTGGGTTAAACCACAACAAATCAGGAAATTGCTTAAGGCAGACGAAAGAAAGTACCTTTCACAGCAGGGAATGAATTAACTGCCTCAGGAGGCTGTGAAGAAAAACAGTATTACTAAGTCCAAAAAAAAGAATGATTAGTCAAATTCATGAGCAACAGATCCAGAAAATAATACTATAATGAATAGGCAGGAATGTAACTGTTAAAATTTGTAATATAATAATTCAAGAAACCTTTTAGTGAATTTGGGTGAGGAAAAGATCATCTATTTCTCTTCTTTTTTTTTCAGGAACAGTATGAAAATTTTGCTCACACTAGCATGGCTTAAACCCATCACAGTATTTGTAAAACAGATACACACGGCAATAAGCACGGCCATAAGTGATGTTAGAACAGCAGTTGCCCTTTCAATCCACCTATTCACTCATAAGCCAAATTGTAGCAGGAACTAGGGGCATAGCCATCGTGGCTTCAGAACATAATCTTCAAACACAGGCAAAAAGAAAAACCTGTTTCTCTTAAAATATCTAACACCAAAAGCAGTAGGAACTACCTTGTTAACTTATTTGGGAAACTACATGACTGTCCATGGAAACTGTATGACTGTCTGTGTGTGTTAACAGGCACCTGCAGGAAGAACCACCCTCTTTGTTCTATGCCTTCTGTAAAGAAGAACTAATGCTAAGGATTCAAACACAACGAAAGCAGCAGCACCCTGTAACTCCATCCTGAACTCATGTCCCTTCTAAATTGACAAAATGATCAGAGAAGCTCTGGATCTATAGTATTAAAAAAAAACCAAAAAAAACCCAAAACACCCCCACACCAAAAACCGCACCACCAAAACTATTCCCTCAGAAAGAAATAGCCCATTTTCTGCCGTGGGGTGGGGGTTGGAAGGTTACTTGAATAACAGCTTTCCACTAATCTGAAATCTCTCATTTCTGTGGTCAGGACAATGATTGCCACTTGCATCTAGCAATACATGGGCTTGTCCTCCTGGCTTAGGAGCTGGCCAGTGCCTGCATTACAGTGTATGGTCTTTCCTTGGGAAAAGTGTGAAAAATTACCATGCCTGCCAGCTACTTGACAGAACTGTCTGCAGGGGAAAAAAAAAAAAAAAAAAGAAGAAAACAACAACAACAACAAAAAACCTTTATTGCTGCACAAGAATTAATTTCACCAATGAACAAAGAGGACAAAGGAGTGGTAAGGGACAAGTTTTGTTTTGGATACTCGGTATATAAAAGCCCCACCACAGCACAAGAATAGTCTCCTCTGCAAGTTTCCACAAGTGAGCTGCATGTACTCAATCCTCCTTGCCTTCCCCTCAGAGGACCACAAGAGGATCTCTGAACCTGTGAGATCTCCTTCTCCAACAAGCACAAGCTCCATCGAAAAATCCAGGACTCTCCTGGATAATTTTTTTCCCCTACCCTGAATGCTATCTGCAAGCCTGCTAGCACTCAGTGCTCTTACTAATGACTCGTTCATTTTTCAGACCTATGCTATTCATTCGACTGTGAGCCCAATACTATTAAAACTATAAACTCACTTGCCAATTGCCAATACGGCCTTGAGAAAGCCAAAAGAGACAAGTGGGCTTGCAGAGGCATCAAAACATAGCTACCATTGCACATCTCAAGAAAAGCAGGACAGGTTACCCAGAGAGGCAGAAGCGTTCCTAAGTCATGCCTGGAACAGGCTTTGGCAGCACAGGCCCACCTCATACTGGCTCACCTGTGGAAGGATGAACATATCGCAGGACTTTTCAACTTGCAAATAAATGGTTTGATATTGAAGTATTAATAACCAGCTGGAGCGCTATCAGCCTCAACTGGCCACCCACTTCTGGAGGGAAAAACATCAGGATCTTCTGGCACAAGGCCATACCAAGTACAGCTGTTTGAGACAGGACTAGTCAGGCATTGCATGCATATAGCTGTATTGCTCTTCCTCGCCCAAGCTAGCTCACTCAGTGCTCTTGAATTTGCTATGTTTACATACCCCACGTCTCTGTCATTTTATACGACTTCCAGTTAAACATTTTTTATCTGCTTTTATCAAAGTACTCATTACACTGTTTTCTGACAGCCTAATGATTGAGGAACTGCTTCTTGGATTAGGAAATATGGATTACAAAAAAAAGGGCATGATGAAAGTTAGTTGAAATAATCCATCTTTGGTTAATTCCGCCAGCTACTCACCCATGCCCTCTTCTAGGTCTGTTTTTTCTACAATAATCATGGATTACTGCTCATACAGTATTATCTGTATCATTTTAGATCACTCCTTTGGGCCCTCAAATGATTTTATGTTCTCTCATTTTAATTATACACACACAGTATAATGTAGGGATTTGGAAATAAGCAGGCATGAGGCCTTGGGCCGCTTTGTTACATAAGAAAGAACAAACACTGATCTATTTAGTACCTAAACAAGAACAGTGAAAAGAAATAACATAGTAAAAATCTGTGCCCAGGTGTGACAGGTCTTTGGATCCATCTGTTCGCACTCCCTTGACTGTTGCCTTTCTGTTCACACACAGCATCTCAGGCTTTCCCAGCTGTGTACCCTCCTGGGGTACTGACCTGTGATCAAAGAACAGTGAAGAGAGGCACAGAGCAAAAGTATTTGTGCTTTCCAGAGAGTGTAGTGGGATGCTGTGTGTCCTGCAGATTGAATGGTTTCTGTAGTTACAACTTCCTTCATGGTAATTTTGTATGTTTGTATGACATGCCAGCAGAATATTCTTGACCATCCATAGTGAACTCCAGAATATCCTTTTTTCTGCATGTAGTTAAAGAAAATCCCCTCTCACCACCAAGCCTATCATGTTCACTGGAAAAACAACTGGAATGCACCAAAAAGATGAAAAAAAAAAAAAGAAAATTAGGAGAAAAGGAAATTAGCAGTAATACTGAAAATGTACATATTCAAGGCCTCTACCCCAATCCCCTATAGTGTCAGCTACAAAACAGGCTGCAGAACAGATGCTGATTTAACAAGAAAAAAAATGAAATTATGTTTTACAGGTGTGTGTGGCAGGGAATGAGGGAGATGTGAAGACCTTGCTTGTCATGTTGCTATTGCCTAATTAAAAACTAGTAGTTATTACTCTCATTAGGGATGCTCAGTGAAGCCAGTTAAATCCTGTTTTCTGAAACTGAAGTACTTTGTTCTGACTTTGCATTATCTGTAAGTGCTAGACAATCAGATCCAGAAAGCTACAGAAGAGCCTGATGTCCTCCACCTCCACATACTACACATGAAGCAGAAGTCACACCCACAGGGATGGCCACAGTGTAGAGCAACGTCACTCTTATACTAAGTTTGAGCACTTCTCTCTGTTTAAAAGTTTACACAGACTATTCAAAAATCTATATTCAATCCATGCTGCAATCGCTGAGCTTGCAGTGCACCTGAAAAAAATGCAAAAGCCCAATCATTTGAGCAAGATAAGTTAAATCCTTGCCTCTTTCTCATCACAACTATTTAAAAAGCATTGGAAAACCCGTCTGATTAGTTTAACTATTAAAAAGTGAGTCTTTAGTCTTTCTCAAACATATTTCAAACATGTGTGGTGTCACTGCCCCACTGAGGAAGCAGTATTTCCAAAAATAAGGACAGATCTTCTAAATCCATGTTGACACAAACTAAGGAGATGAGTTAAAAAGGTTAAGCATTTAAGTGCATTAAGACTTTGTTAACCAGTTGAGTTTCACATAGTCTGTTATTACGGAAACAAGAGAGCTTGAGGTGACAATCCCCGTGGCCGCTGAAGTTAACTTGTGAATTGCAACCCTCACACCAGCTGAGTCTAGAAAAAACAGTAATCAAGGACCACATCGAACCTCCTTCTGCTGCAAAAGGCAGAAATTGTGTCCTGAGTCCACAGAATTCCTTATTTAGCAATAATATCTCAAAGTGCCTTAACATCCAGAGGCAGGCACTGATTTTATTCCAAAAGCATAGCTATGGAAGTGATTGTTAATTAAAACAAGGGAAGATGAAAGTAAGCGACTGGAATAGTACGATGTGACTGACGATATTCACAGGCGTCCTTAGCAGTGGAACGAAATGCAGTGACAGGCAAGTGTATGGCTTGATCCTTTGCCCAAGGCACTCCTGGCCTCTGAAAAAGTGGTGTGCACACATTTTCAGGCTCTTACAGTGGTTTTTTTTTTCTATAATATCATAGACAGAGGGATGACTTCAGCTAGGTAATTCTCGATCTTAATTTCCCAAAAATAGTTCCACCTGTAAAACCACAGACTAACTCAAGGATTACAGTTCAGCCCAGCCTACCAAAGGTAGGACAGAAATGAAGCAGTAGTAATCTGAGGTGACAAATACTCAGTTTTCTTCCTGCAAGTGACGTCTAAATCCTGAATAGTATTTCTATCCATGTTATACTATTGTCACAGAAATCAAACAATTTACCCTATACACACACAGCTTCATGTACTGAATAGATTATTTTATTTTTTATTTTTTTACATCAGTTATTGCCATGGAAGAGCAGGAAAAACAGCTCTTTTTAGCATCTGTACATGTCTTTGATGTCTCTAAGGTACTTCATTAAAAATTTATTCCTATACAGCTTTTACAAAGACTGCATTGACAATAATCCACATGGGGGATTTAGACAGGGTTAATTAATATTCTGAACCAAAGAGTAGTATGACAATGTGACAGGATGAGTCTTACTGTATCTTAATTTCATTATCTAAATGGGGACTACAGACACCCGCCAGATTTCTAACCAGTTGAAGAAGCAAAAGAGCAGCTCTGTGACATGCTTAGGCACAGAGAATAGCAGAAATACGAAGTACTGTTACTCTGACTCAGATGACTGTATATACAGCTATGAAGTACAGATGGCTTTTAAGTCAAACGATGACAATATTATTAATTTATTTTCAAATCATCTTAAGCACACACTGCAACAAATGTGATTGTCAAGTAAACAGAGCAGAGCTAAAATAAACAAACAAACAAATCTACCCAAAAAACCAACTAGTTATCAAGGTTACATGACTGCCCTCTGTCAAATTCTAATGGACCTTTTCCTTCTTGAATTTCACCAATCATTGCAATTCAAGAAAAATGTTTAACTCAAGCCAATTTAGAGCTTCACCTTGAATCTGACCCTCTGCTTTAGACGATGAAGCAAATTCTCAGAGGCAAGTTACATGACTACACTTCCCTTGCTCATTTCAGGACCATTTCCTGTACTTTGTTACTGTGCAAGAGACATGGACAGACACAAAGCAAAGCTTTCCAAATAGCAACACTGGGAAACTATAAAGCTGATCAGATACAAAAAGGTGTCATGTGCAGAAGGTGGACATATGAAAAGAGAAATTATTTTTCCTTCTTAAGGTCTTAATAGTATTAGTTTTAACAAAAGACTGTAAAACATTTTTCATAGAGCAGCTTGATATTAAAAATTAATTTGAAATGTTCTGGCAAAGCCTAAAACATACTGACAGCACAATACACTTCAGTGAGCTAATTCTAGGTGCTTTACATTTCGATAAACTTCTCCTGGGAGGGTATCCAAGTAGTTAAAAGAAGAAGAAAAAAAAAAGGCAATTAATTAAGGCTCTTGAACGAGGAAGGTCTATACAAAGTTTATACTCTGGCTCATAAGAAGTAAAACGTTCATCCAAGGATGAACACGTAATGAAAATCCCTTGACTTCCTGGTTTACAGCCTGTTCACTCAGCTAAACAGTTTCACTATTTCATCCAAAATAAACAGCTGTAATAT
Source organism: Aramus guarauna (assembly GCA_013400195.1). Lineage (NCBI taxonomy): Eukaryota > Metazoa > Chordata > Aves > Gruiformes > Aramidae > Aramus > Aramus guarauna. The sequence continues at coordinate 58,432 of VXBL01001328.1, forward strand.
GAACTGCATGTTCCAGCTGCTCCACACAAACTATAAATTTACCATTCAGCAGAACACAAGCTGTTCCTGAAACTTTCAGTGAGACCAGGGACAATGGGATCACTCTCATTCATGAAATGACTCGTGAGCATAAGGGTTTGCAGGGCTTGGGGAAAGCATCCATGAAGACTCAAGGCAACAAGGCGCTCAACGCTTCTGCAACATGCAACTATTAGTCAGCAGCGTGACCTGCTGACTAACAACGCAGTACGTCATACATACAGTCCTGCACAGCTGCTGCAGAGGTCAAAAGAGCTGTTACTTTCCTACATTTCTCCGCCAAGTACATTTGTTGAAAAATACCCAGAGTAACAGAATATTCACCATGGCTAGTCGGAAGGACAAAACTCTCATTTGTTAGGTATGACTGATCCGTTGCTCATCTGTGTTTCCACAGCATAAGCTGAAAAATGCCAATGTAAGCAACAAGACTCCTTAACCTCCAGAGCAGCTGTACTTTAAAAATATACATATATTGCACCTCTATATCAGTTTCCTAGAGGTCTGTCAGTACTTTAAAAATACTATCTTGCTTGTGGTCCTAAAGACACACACAAGAGAAAATTCCATGAGGCTATTCCTGTTCCTGTTGAAAGAGTTAGGCTCATTACGGAATTAATCTTCACAGATTATTTCAGACAAAAAAAAGAAAAACAAAGACACAAAAGTAACTTACTCAAGACCACAGTCCTTGCTGGGGAAGAGTCAGGAAAATCCTTGCCCAGCCATTTGAACACTGCTTCTCATTCTGAAAGTTCTTCAACAAAATCACTACTTCTCTGTATGTTATAGAAAAGTCCCCTTAAACTGCTTTTAAAAATGCAAGGGTATCACTACAAATAAAAAAGCAATCAGTTGCGAAAATGTCTGTCTATTCTAGTATTTTAGCAAAAATAGTGAGAGCCCTACCCTATGCAACAAACTGGCTTATTTTGAACTTCTTAATGATGTACATTAAATGCACAGACAAACAAACAAACAAATACCTGGTGAGCTCTTCTTTAATCTTCAAGGGTTCATGTGGGTAGAATTTCACTCTAAAGCACATGGTATATGGTGGATGAGCTGAAACATTATAAAGAAAAAGCATGAGAACAGTAGCAAATGAACATTGCCTCAATCACTCTCACAGAGTGGCCTCCAAAGAGTCTTACAAAGTAGCCTGTGTGATGATTAGCTCTGAAGCATCAGGCAGGGATTCAAACAAAACCAATAAGTATTATATATACATATGAAAAGAATATAATATATGACAAAGAAAGCCAAAGCACATGCAAAAATACACTTAACCTAGGCAAATCAATTTATAAACATTTTTTTCACCTCACAAGACTCACTGCTTGATCCAAGAACTACAAAACATACTTGGGCTTCTCTTTTTTTTTTTTTTTTTTTCTTTTTTTTTTTTTGCAATTGATAAACAGTAAGCAATTGCATCTTATCACAATCATAAGATGTTATGTATATTTGTTATTCCTCATAATGATAAGGCCTAGACTACAAAATGGAAGAAACCATTAATTAAATTTGTTTAATGAACTGTTTCTCTTTCTAGTATTTAATGAGACTACATTACCTACTCCTGAGCTATAGTATGAATACCAGGCCTTAAGTACAATACTGCCACTTCTAAGAAAAGGAAAAGAAGANAAAGGAAGGGGGAAAGGAGACAGGAAAGGAAGAAAGAAAATGACAGTAACAGAAATTATTTAAATTCTGCAATCAGTGTCTCTCAGTTTTAAAATTAATGAACACAGTTTTATATCCCATTGTTGTATCTTTGATAACATTCAAGATACTATCTCATCCTAGGCCAGTGATCTTTCAGTGATTACTGGAGGGACAGAAAGCAAATCAAAGACTACTAATAAGAGGTATCTTGTAATAATCATGTTAGGATAACAGACGTATAAAAAACAAGTAGAAGGCTTAAAAATATCACATCAGGCACAATACACAGGTAGGCAGAGCCCTCAGAGCTGTCTGTAGCCAAGTGATGTTCATGTTTTAAATTCCAGTTTGAAGTGAGAAGGAAAATATTGCATCTTCAAAAGGTAAATGGTGTGGGGAGAAAATCTACCTATATTAAAAAGGTGATGGTAATGGGCAGGCCTGCTGGTAATACCAAGAGAGAGCACAGGGATGGAGAAAGGACCAAGGTAGAACTGCTGTCCGAGCAGCAAGGGCCTTGGCACAGTAAACCGTCCAAAGGTCCTCTACCAAAACTTTTAGAAGCACAGACATTTTTAGATCAACAGAAACAGAGGAAAATGTGAGGCTTCAAACAAAACAGGAACATGTGATCATTCTGCTTATTTGGGAGTGTCACAGAATCACAGAACACTTTGGGTTGAAAGGGATCTCAA
>VXBL01001334.1:0-18852 GCA_013400195.1 Aramus guarauna
AGAGAAGAGAAGAGAAAGAGAGAAGAGAAGGACACCTTCTGTATGTATATTTGGAGAGGCTACTCCTGCAGTGCTGCCTTAGGTAGGCAGCAAAAAATCAGCACCAAAACCTACTCAAATGTCTACAAACAAACCACATGTTCCTCTGTGAATCTACAAACCATCTCCTACAAAGAAACCCCAGGAAAAACCCCAAAAGCAAAGCAACAGGTTTAACTGTGGCCAGCTGATGCCCTGGGGACTTGCATGGGCTGACTGATGCAGGAAGAGGAAGGGTCTAGAAAGAGCTGGTCACATCCCCATCAGCCAACAAATGCCACACAGAGAAGGTTGGGAAATGTGGGGAGGGGAGAGAGGAGCATATCTACAGCTGGTTTCTCTTCGAAAAACCAATTTGCATGGCTTTGCTGTGCATTTTGAAGGCTGTTTACTGGCCCAGGCTTTGTCTCAGCTGAAATGTGGGCAGCATTTCTAACGAGGCCCATGCAAACCAGAGCTCCCGGGAGGCTTTGCAGCAGAACCGATTGCAAAAGATTAGCGCCAGAGCTTAAGAGAGCAAGAGAGAAGGGAAAGTAATGAAAGAAAATCTCTCTTTCTTTTCCTCGGTTGAGGAATGATGGGGGCTAATTGCTTATTGCTGGTGAGAAAGAGAGGAGATAGCAGCTTCTGCGCCCATCAATAAATTAACCCCGGCCTGTGGCATCTGAAACGCATTCATTTCCAGAGATGTTTATCTCTTTGTCTCCTCTCCTGGGTGAAAACATAATTATTGTTTAAACATGAGTTAATTCAGCAAGGTGAGGATCAATAAAGCAGAATTACTCCTCTTTTAAAAGCAGAGAAATCTCAATCTGGGACAGATGTGGACATAACTCTGGCAGAGCTGATGGATGGGGAAGATGCTTTGGTCATGGCAGGAGCTCTTGCAGAGCTCCTTCTTCCCAGAACTGCTGTAGCCCTTGGGTGTACTGGGAACAGCTAAGTCCAGCCACGGGCAGTCATGGCAATGAATAGAAAGAGATGAAATCACCCATGCACGTACGCTTTATGGCCTGACATGCAGTTAAGCATCTCCACCGTCGTTTCTGTGCTCTGCTGAGCTTTCCCGAACACCTTCCTCTACTCTGAAATAAATCGGCAGCAACCACTGCCTGGAGAAGCAAATTCAGGATGGAAAAGTGAGCTACCCATGATAATGGGACAGGCACCAGGCTCTTCTGTACGGTGTTCAGGCAGTTCTACCTCCTCTGTCCCCTCCTATTTCTTCAGGCAACTTCTGTCCCCCCCTCTGTGGTGGCTGGGAGCTCTGCAGTTGGGGACAGCCCCACGGCTGTCCTGGGAAATGTCTGTTTCTGGAGGCAGGCTGTCCCCCATCTGGCAGCCCCGTCAGAAACTGGTTTACTTTTAGTGCTTACCCATGCACCAGGGGCACATCCCTGGACCACTTCCTCAGTGAGTCCAGCTGGAAGGCCAAACACCACCCTACACCAACCTATTCTGGCAGCTAATCCCTGAAAGCCTCATCTCTTTTTTTCCCTGCTTCCAATTTTACTCAGTGCATCGCCTTTTCCTTTGCTAAATTCAAGGACACTGAGGTGGCTCTTCAAAAGGACCCTGTGCCAGCTGCCCCGGCTGGGCCGGGGAGGAGCGTGCATTCAGTGCAGCAACAAGTGACATTCAGTGCAGCAACAATCCCACCCACGCCAAGTACGTCGCCGGGGCCTGCCAGGGACACCGAGTGTGAGGGGCTGAGTAGCGCGGGGTGATCGCTTTAGCAGCAATAGGATTAGCCATGAGATCACTGTGCAACTCTGAGCCGGTGGCAGTGCTGGTGGCTCCAGCAGCATCCACAGTCCAACCCGGCTGCCCCAAAACACCAGAACCAAAGACCCCATGGCAGGGTAGGCTGAGAGCAATCCCTATTTGATGGCTTGAGCTATTCTGGGGATGAAGGCACAACCCGAGAAATCAGTGATGTTTCTCCTGCGGGGTGGCATCTTCTGCCCACAGCTAGGTATTCTGTCCTACCTCCATGCCTCCCCACTGGGTGACACAAGGGGCTGTGCTGTGGGAGAGCCCTTCATGAAGAGCCTCTTTCACTGCCCCTCTGCCCTTCCCTGCAGCAGGACACCCAAAACCCACTGCGTGAGCCAGCACATTAGTGCCACTCTCTGAGCATGCCCCTAGGGCTGCCCTGACCGATGGCTCAGTGCCCGCCTCCATGGGCAGCTGGAAGTAGTGATGCCCCACGGGTTGGTGCAGGTGTATATAACATTAGCAACCTGCCACGGGTGCAAAGCAAGGGAGGTCTGCAAACGGGGCGGGGAGTACCCAAATCTGCTGACCTCTGAGCCTCCCTACTCCCCCTCCTAACCTCAGGGAGCATCCTGGGCTCCCGCATCCCAGACAAACACACCCTTTGCTCTGCCAGCTCCAAGGAGAAGGACCAATGGTGAGCAGCAGAGGGGTTAATGCATGAGCAGCCTCATCTCCACTGAGCCCGACACTGCTTTTATTAATTCATGTGGCACTTTTTGCAGGACGCTCCAGTAATCACCAGGGTGCACGTGAGAGCCAGGAGCGGGTGGCCGGCCGCGCTGCGCCATGCTCATGCTCACTTAACAGCTTGTCACATCCTCCTCACTCAAGTATTCAGTGCTAATGCATCTCTTAAAGTGCTTCATGAGCTATTAAAGTCGAGCATGCCTCAAGTGCATGATAAATGGACTACGCCAGCACCTTCCCCCCCCACTCCACCCAGTCCCTGCCACCCGTGGCATTAATCCATCCTCCCACTCCATTCCCACTGTGATTTCCCAGCCCAAGCTCCTGGCTGGAAGGGGATGAGCCCTGCGGTGTGGTGGTGAGGGGAGGCTGCACTGGGGCAGGGAGTGAGCTCTAGGTGGGGGGGATGGGGCACACCCCTCGAGTCTCCGATGTGGGGCAGATGCTCCCTGACTTCACCTGCATGTGTGCAGCCTCTCCAAGCCAGGCACAGCAGGGTGAGCAGGGGACCTGTTGCTCCAAAGCCCCTGCCCTGAGCATCACCTCTGTGTTTCCAAGACGTGCCCAGGAGGGACACACAGTGCCTCTGGGGAACAGATTGATGACAGGCCTGAAAGTGCCCTTCTAGTCTTCCTCCAGCTCTTATACCCAATTTTTCCCTTCTCTCCCTTTTATGTTCTCCAGTGCAGAGCAGCCTCTCTGGCTCCTGCAGATGGGCAGAGCCCTGCCTCACTCCATGCACCCTGTTCAGGCACTTGTCGATGCACTCAGGTCTCAGCAGCTCCAGTTTCGAGGTGGAGCCCCAGACATCTCCCTCCTGGATGCAGTCAGACAAGGGAAGGAGAAGGGACACAGGGATGGGGAGGCTGCACTGCCAAATCCCTGAATTCTGCTGGGTCATGGAGCAGAAGGTGACAGTTGTTGCAGCTCACCTGGCTGGGGCCTTACCCGGGGCTGTGCTCTCTGCACCAGCATGCTGCTGCCAGCTACAAAATTTGTGGCCCTGGCCAGTGCTGGTGGGGAGCAGCGTTTGCTTCTCTGTCTAGACAACACATTTCAAGTGTATGTAACCCTGAAGTACCCGGCACTTTTGCATTTTGTGCATCTCCTTGTGCGACAGGTCTGGGCTGCCATCTCCACAGCACAGAGGGAAGCAGAACGGTGCATCCAAAGGATGCTCTGGCAGCCTTGATGTTGGGTCCTGCAAGGCTTTTCAGGCAGTGGTCCTGTACGCACAGCAGGACCAAGCAGCACTGCTTCTCTGCAGAAAGCGTGACACCACCACAAGCAGCACACAGCTCAGCACCCAAATGCTTTGAGCAGGTGCCCTGGGAAGGTGCTGGAAATGCTCCTGCAACACCACCCAGCAAACTTCCTCTGTGTCCAGAGACTGGCTGTCCCCGTGTGATGGGGACGTGATGCCAAGCTGGCAGCTTCCAGCACTGTAAACCCACCCAGCTGGATTTAGGGCAGCTCAGTGGGGCACTCTGGCCGGGTTCCTCAATCCCACAGAGCCCACAGATGCACAGATATCCCTAAAGGAGTTAATCAGCAAAATTCCCCTCTAAAATCCACTGAAAGCAACTCCAGCCAGACTGACTGCCAGGAAAGCCAGTGAATTTTGGAGGTACTCCGTTTTGTCCCATTTTTGCAGGGCTGCCATAGGTGACCCCACAGTGGGATCCAGCTGTCCCCCCCAAAGCCTTCCTGCTCCTGCCTAGACCCGGAATCATGTGATGTCCTCCAGTTCCCAAAGCCACCAGTGACTCTAAAATGTAGTCTCTCTAAAGCATTCACTAAGGTAAGCCTCGAATTGTCTGCCAACCTGGAGAGGAGCAAGCTAGTTATGGGCACAGATGTTTGGTGGCAATGGGGACAAAATCACTCCAAGGAGGTGAGAGAAGGACGAGGCATCCATCATGGCCATGGGGTAGGGTGTCGGTACTTGGGGCTGTCAGGTTGCTGCTTCTTCCCACCGCTCATCCCTTCATGGGTTGCACAGGGCAGCATGCAGAAAAGTGGGGGTGAAGGGATGGGAAGCGGTGCCCTGGTGGTAGGGGCATCCTGGGACACGCAGGGATGTGGGCAGGGTGAGGAGCACCAGCGGGCGCTGGGGGGATGCGGAACATCCAAACCCCACAGCAGTGGGCAGGAGGGGACGTATGTGTCACAGAGAGGAGAAAAGTGGTAACATCCAGAAAAGCAATATCAGGCAAGCGCAAAGAGTGTGCTCGGCTTGCCCCAGGAGAGGGGAAGGAGGAGCGGCATTCACATTTTTCAGGACCCCCACGGTGGGAGATGTGTGAAGAGACTCACCCAGCTGGCTGTGTCTCTGGGCGTACACCACCACCACTGTGGCGAGCACCACGCAGCAGGCTGACAGGACCAGGTTAGCCATCTGTGGAAGCAAACACAGGCAGAAGCAGTCAGGGTTTGCCCCCAGGAGACCTCGCACGTAGTGTGCCGAGAGCTGGTCCCTCCTGGGCAGCTGAAGGGTGCAAGGAGATGGCCATGAAGCGACGCTTCATCTCAGGGGACTCACTGCAAAACAAGGTGCTTTGCTGGTGCACGCTTCATCACTCAATAGCCTGTGGCACTTTATAGGGAGCTGCCAGCACAAACAGGTGCCTGGAGGAGATGATATACCTTGAACAAATGCTGCATTTTCCTCATCTCATTTGCAACCTTTCCCTTAAGAAAGTCAGATCCTGATTCTGGTCTCTCCTTAGCAGCTGCAGCATCACCCTAGGAGCAGACACTGCCTGCAAGTGAGTTGCAGAGCATTTTTGAAGAGATGGGAGCACACCCAGGCACTTCACAGCAGCAGCTGGTGCTTAGGATGTGCAAAATGCAGCACTTCTTGCACTAGCACCGAGCACTGTGCTGTCTGGCAGCCTGATGCCACAGCAGCAGCATTTCTGGGCGTGCCAGGGACGAAGTAACCCTCATCCGTATCTTTGCAGTGACTGATGGGTGCAGCATGTTGCCTCAGCCACCTCCCATCGACACCCTGATGGGCCACGGTCGGCCCCCATCTCTCTGGGCTGGGAGAGGGGCAGAGGCTGCTCTGTCCCGGTGAGCCATGCCACGTCTCAGGGGATGCTGGGGTGCAGGGGACAGCTAAGACGGCAGGTAGGTGGAGACAAGCTGGGCTTTAGGGACAAGCAGGGAACATCGTCCTTGAACCAATGAGCCTCCCCAGGAGTGGACAAATGGCAGCAACAACCACAAGGATGCCCTGTGCAGCTCTGCCAGGCTTGGAGATGCCCAAGCTCTCCTCTTCTTGCAACCAGGGCTGGCAGAGGAGACCAGAGCCAGGCGGGAGCTGCCGAGGACAGCAACGAGGATGCTGGCCCACGCGCCAGGAGGTAAATAGCACCTCGTGTGAAATGCAAATTACACCTTCAATACCATTTAAATCTTTCTAATCTCCAGCGCTGTATCTGTAACGTGCAGAGGATTGCCTTTTAATCTAGAGCATGAGTATGGGCTCCTTAGCCAGATGGCATCCATTTAAACCTAAATAAAGGGGTAGCTGTATCGGCCAGAGTAAAAAATCAGCAAAACATATTCCATTAACCAACACGGCCATTGCAGGAGCCCAGATGGACTCGGGTTTGCAGCTGGACACGAGCCTTTGCAGGTGTGGACGAGAAGGCAAGAGTGACTGGGAGGGATATCATGAACAGATTTTGGGGTGCAGCTAGACCAGCCTGGCCTGGCTTCAAATGTCTCTCAAGGGCAGGGATGCTGGGGGAGACAGGGGGTCTGAAGATGGGGACCCCGGTGATGGTCAGAGAAAGGACCCACAGCCTTGCTGCTGAATTTGCAGTGCTGGGTTTGGGCTGGGAGGGCTGGCAGCGGGAGCTGGCCCCAGTGTGCTGCAGCTGCATAGCAGGGACATGCCAGCCCCAGACCCCGCACCCAGCCCAGCCCCAGCCCTCCCAGGTCACCTTCAGCAAATCACTCTCACCACCTCCTGCATGCCTCAGTTTCCTGCCTGTAAAACAGAGATAATGAAGGTGACCTTCCTTTGAAAGCCCTGCGCGAGGAGCACTAAGTGCTAATTACAACGTTGTTATTATTCACTCCACTTCTCCTCTCCTGCTCCTCTTTTCCCCATGCCTGCTCTCCCCTCTGCCTCCTCCACGTGTCCCCACCAGCGTGGCTGCCCTGCTGCCACCTCCCCTGTGTGCTAGCTGCCATTGCAAGAGGCACCTCGGGGGGCGGGTGACGGCCAGGACCCCAGGTAGGTGGCAATGGCACATCCCGGGGCAGAGCTGGCATGCAGGGCTCCAAGCAGCTTGGGACCTGCCTGCAAACCAGGAGCCGACTCTCCCTACCGATCCCAAATTCACTTCCCACTGAATATTCTCTCCCCTGGAAGCTGGTGGGTGGCATCAGGAATTGAAGCAGGCAAGAAATTGCACCAGGGCCGGAGCCCCACTGCCGCACCGCAGTCCTGGTACCCCAGGTAGCACAGCCATCCCACCTCTGGGGACAGCCATCTCTGGCCAAGGTCCCTGGGGACTCTGTGGCACGGCCAGGACACACGCAGAGGCTCCCAGTCCTGGCACAGAGACCTCACTGCTCGACTGCTGGCGCCCTGCAAAACCTCATTTCTTCTCAGAGATCAGCCCTGCCATGAGGCAAGAGCTGAAGCTATTTTAGTGCGAAAAACCTAGCCAGAAAACCAACTTTTTCTCACTTGAATTGCAATTTCCCATGTAATATTTGCTTTGTTTGCCTGTTTTGCCCAAAGCCATGTTGATTACTTTTTTTTTTCCCAAGCACATAACAAAACATTCGCAATTTCTGCAGATGCTTCTAATGCAAATTTCCATTTGCTGTATTTGCTCATTTAACAGTTTCTCTAGCAAAAACCAGCACCCCGGCAAGCAGGTGCACGGGCCAGCGAGCAGCCGCTCACCAGGCGTGCGGCTCCCCAGGCTGTGTCCCTGCTCCGGCAGGGACCACTTGAAAGGTGATGGTGGGGAACCGCATTTATTACACAGCAAACCCAGCAGTGGGAAACTCAATCTTCTGCAGAAAAAGAGGTTGGAGAATATTTGTTTCTTCCCCTGTAGTGAATTATTTCTTGGTGGTGGAGAGAAAAGAGGACCCTGGGCAGGAGTGGAGGGAGGCAAGGGGACATACGAAATGTGGTTGGCCCAGCAGCCCTGGAGCTGCCTCCAGGAGCCGTCCTCACTGTCCCCAGCTTCTTGTTTTGGGAGAGAGCGACCAGTCAAACTTTTTCAGCCTTGTCCTCTGCATCAAGGGCAACCCCAGGCACCAGTACAGGTTAGGGGTTAACCTGCGGGGAAGCAGCTCTGCACAGAAGGACCTGGGAGTCCTGGTGGACAACAAGCTCTCCATGAGCCAGCAGTGTGCCTTCATAGCAAAGATGGCCAATGACATCCTGGGATGCATTAAGAAAAGTGTGGCCAGCAGGTCAAGGGAGGTTCTCCTCCCCCTCTGCTCTGCCCTGGTGAGGCCACATCTGGANGGAAACGGGCACAAACTGGAACACAGGACAGCCTGTACAACCTGCTCTGGGTGATGCTGCTTTAGCAGGGAGTTGGACTAGATGCTGTCCCTTCCAACCCCTACTATTCTGGGATTCTGTGAGGCCATCAGTCATGGTCATTCTTAGAAGACAACTCAATGCAGACATGAACATGGTCCTCTCTGGCAGCTCTTGGTCTAAACCAAATGCATTTCCAGTCCTGCTTTCTTTGAGCTGGACCAGGCTACATGTAAGCAGGATGTGACAAGACTTACGTGAAGATAAGCCCATAGGCTGTCCCTGCAAGCAGGGTGGAAGGGGCAAAACGATGTGAAATTAACTGCCGTGGCATGATGAGATGACAACAGTCCCAAGGTGGGAAGCAAGAGCAAAGAGGATTGTATATCTAGGCAAAAAGCAGGATGCCACCATCTGCTGAACTGTTCCAGTGTCCTCTTCTGAGCAGGCAGAGGGATGGTCCTTTCCAGCCCCCTGTCCTGGCTCTGGCTCGGATAGAGTTAATGTCACCAGGAGCCAGGCCAGGTGAGCCAGGCTGGCCGAGGGCTATTCCATACCAAGTGACACCGTGCTCATCATAACAGGGGGCTGGTCGGGGAGGGGCGGGTTTGGGTGGCTCCGGGATGGGCTGAGGGTCTGGCGTGGGATCAGTGAATTGCTTTCTGTTATCACTCGTTGTGTATCTCTGTTATCAGCACTGTTGTTGATTGTTTCCCTCTCCCTTGCTGTCCCAGTAAACTGTCCTTACCCCAACCCATGGGGCTTTTGCCTTTGTTTGTCCGTTCTCCTCCCCACCCCACCGGGGAGGGGTGAGCGAGCGGCCACGTGGTGCTCGGCTGGGCCTAAACCACCTCATCCCCCCTTAAAAGGATCCCCAAAGCCATGAGGATGCTCACTGATAATGGGGCACCAAACAGCAACAGCCAGCTGGAAACTGCTCGGCCATCCTGAGATCACCTTCCAGAGCCAAGCGACTCTGTGTTGTGGCTTGGGACAAACCCAGAGCTTCTGATGTTCTTGTGATTCAGCACGTGCCGCGACCTGCCCCAGGTGCCCTGCAGCTCCAGGACAGGGCTGTCCCTGGCTGGTGAGGGACACAGGCTGCAGCCCAGCCTCCTCCCATCACAGCCCCCTCCCAGACACAATAAATAAGTAAAACCCTGCTCTGGAAGTAGGTGGCTCCACAAAAACAAAAAACAAAAAAACAAAAAAACAAACAAAAGTAGTTTCAAAACCTAGCAATTCCACAACAAAATCTTCTGTCAGGCAATTCCCCACTGGGTGTTGTTACAGAGCCTGGCTCTGAAATGGTGACCGAGGGAGAAAAAACTCCATTAAGTCATTTCCTCCCTGCATGTCACCCCTGCAGCCTTGCCAAGAGCCTTCTCAAGGAGCTCTGCAGCGCCTGTACTGCAGAACACACTGTAGACACTACGGTGTGCCTGTACTGTAGACGGTGACTGTAGATGCTATGGTGTGCCTGTACTGCAGGCACCAACTGTAAACACTATGGTACCAGCTCTACTGCAGACAACAGCTGTAGACGCCATGGTACACCTGTACTGCAGACATTGAGTGTAGATGCTATGATACACCTGCACTGCAGACACCAACCGCAAATGCTCTGCTATGCCCGTACCGCAGACAACAGCTGTAGACGCTATTGTACACCTGTCCTGCACACACTGACTGCAAACACTACAGCACACCTGTAAAGCAGACAGTTGACCTTACAGTACACCTGTACCGCAGATGCTGACTGCAGCACACCTGTCCTACAGGAGAGGTCATGATCTGCCTGTCCCCGAGGTGTGATGCTACGCCTGTAGTGCAGACGCCAACTGTAGCCATTAGAGTCCACTTGCACTGGAGACACCTCCTGTGCCCCAGCCCCACAGAACACCCTTACCAAAGTCACCCTCAACTGCTCAGCCCAGCCCTTTGCTGAGCACAGATCCTGCACAGCTTGTCCCGGCCCCAGGCATCTGGGGTGCCTCCAGCGAGATGCCACCCCTCCTGGAGGGCAGCGTGTGCAGCTGGGACGGGCAGTGAAGCACTGAAATGGGCAGGACATCCACTGGTCCCGGTTCCCGCAGGGACTGCACCACTCGTGGGCAGCTCTGTGGGCAGTGGGGCAGCCCTGGGAGCAGCGCTTGGGCACCCAAAAACACCCAGTACCATCTCCTCCCTTCAGACCTCCCCTGGCAGAAATGGAAAGGGAAAGGGAAAGGGAAAAGGAAAGGGAGAGGGAGAGGAGAGGAAAAAGTAGCTGTTGCTTAATGCTGTGCACTTGGTAACAGCCCTAAAACCTCCTGGTCTCACAATGTGCTGTTTGCGCTGAAGTCCACTTTGCTGCTTAAGAGGAGGACAGAAAAGACAGGCTTTATCATCACCTTAATACGTGCTATCAAAAAGCCTTACCTGCAGGGACAGTGCCCCTGCTACTTGAAAAGCCTTCTTAAATCTGATTTAAATCCCCACTGTCAACAGGGCGATTAGCACTGCCCCCCTGGACCACGAGCACCACAGGGACGACCGGGGCCAGCTGAAATTAATTCGCTCACGGCTCTTGCCGACTGCGACTTTCCTCCCTCCACCTCCTCCCTTTCCAGTAACGAAGCAGAGATGATGGGTGAGAGGATGCCCTGGAGGAATGAGCCCCTGGGCTCCTCAGTGGTGCAGACTTTCCTGTCCTCGTGGTCTAAGAAGAGATGGACAGAAGGTGGAGCGATGGCCCTCACAACATTTCCCAGCTGTTTCGGTTGAAGAGGAGCCCCTGAAGGTAGCCATAGGCTTGCAGGGCTCTTGGCTGCCCCACATGTGGAGTCTGGAGTTGCTCCTTCATCCCTGGCTGTCACTGGTAGGATGTCTCAGTGAGAAAGGCAGTGACCAAAGCTGTCCCCAAGGGGATGAAGCAAGAGGCTCTCCTGGAGGGAGCATCAGCCCAGCTAAAACTAGAGCTGCTTTCCAGATGGAACTGAAGAGTCCAGGGAGAGCTGGGATGGTTTGGAGAAAAACAAGCAACCCATTAAGTGTCTCAGGCTGTTTGGGAGCCTGCTTGATGAGTGAGCTGGCTCCCAGAACAGGTAATTTCATGCTCGCATGAATCACAGCACCATGCTCCTGCTGGGACAGGGACCTGTGGAAAGGCCAGTGGTGCCCTGAGACCTCCAGGAGCAAGGTCCTCGCCCTGCAGATGCAGGGGCTGGGGGATTTCCGCTCCAGGAGCAAGGTGGGCTCCTCTCCTCTCAAACCACACCTTGCAGCTCCTCCAAACTGACCAAGCGAGCCCTAGTGCATCGGGACACTGCAGCCCACACCCTGACCCCGGCAGGACAAGGGACATGCTCAGGGGTGCTGTGACCTGCCTGCTCTGTGGCCCGAGGACAGGCAGGGGAACCGTCCTTGTGGTGTGGCTCCCTGCCAGCCACATCCTATCTCCATGAGCAATGTCAGGAGAGCATTGCACAGGTACACTGCTGGGAACCTCTCCAGTGACCCTGCCTACCAAGAGCCCTCGATGCCACAGCCATCATGGGGTAATGCTGCAGGCAGCTGCCTGCTGTTGCCCATGTCCTCTTCCCACTTGGAGCCTTGAAGAAGATGTTTTCCACAGCCCGTACCTGTCGTTGCCACTACCATCACATTAACCAGCCTTTCCGCAAGCGGAGGGCAGCGGTCCAAGCCCAGCCATCTGCTCCAGCAGTGATAAAAACCAACACAAAACACAGCATACTAATAAGCATCACATGTCTTTGAAATTGGCGCCAGGAGAAAGAGCGGCAGGGCAGGAGAGGGCCTGAATCCCCACGGCAGAGGTTGCGGAGAAACGTTGCCCCAGGCCTATTCCTCAGAGACACCAGTGCCACCAGGGCAGGAAGCTCAGCTGAGCCACCATACACAAGACCTTTTCCTCCACACCACACATCCATGCCCGGACAGCCCCTGAGATGGAGGAAAGCTTGGACCAAAAATGAGGAATATCATTTTACTCAACTTGCCTCTGCGCTGAGCATTTCCTGGCTCCTCGCAGAGAGAGATTGCAGAAATCAATGGAATGTTTGCTTCTATTAAAGAAATGCCAGATGGTGTTTTTTTCTGGATTCTCCATTGAAGTGGGGTCTTGGGCTGACTTTTTCCATAGGTGCTTCCCCCAGTGGAATGGAGCTGAGGACAGACAGAGGAGATCAGCCAGAGAAGGGAGGGAGATGGGAGATGGGAGATGCTCATGGTCCAAGCATTTCCCAGTGCTCCTCCCTGGAAACTGGAGAAATCACTAAAGGCTAGCACATTTGGGGGCAGATCCTGTTCACTCTGTCTTTCCAGTCTGTGATGACTGTGGGAAGAAGTTCTTGGAGTCACACTGAATTTTGGCATTTCAATTCCCAGTTTCCACTCACGAAAACAGAATATTAGTGATGGGGAACAAAACACAAAACAAAATACAAAAGCAAAACCAAACTCCCATACACTAAGCAAACAGCCCCAAACACTTCAGGAAGGTCCTGCTGCTTCATGCCAAGTTCAGTTTCTGACTTCCAGGCAAAGGCTTGCAATATCTCTTATTTTAGTCTGCAGGACTGCATTGCCCTTCAAATCCTCCAGGATTTTGCTCACAACTCTGCTTTTTGCCTTGAGGAGACTCTGTGGCCAGGCTGCTTTATGAACTCCCCACGCCCTGTAAGATGCAAACCTCGACAGCAGAGAAAAGCAACCTAGCATTAAAATCCGGACTATGCCATAGTCACGTGCCATTCTGAGCAAAACAAAGAAGAAAGAGAAGACAGACTGAGCTTGTTGTCTAGACTTCCTCCGTCAGCTGGATGCCCATGGCACAGCAAACATGGTATAGAGCAGCATGGTATTTCCAAGCCTTTCCAAGCCTTAGGATCCTGGTCACTGCTAGAGGGGATTTTTTTGGGGGGACAGGTGTCTGGCCACAGGAGCTTTAACATCCCCCTCAATGGCACCTGGGGACACAGTGACAAAAGGGTTTGGCTTGAAGTATGTACGCTGCACCTCTTAGTAGTCCAAATTTGTTCCTCTGGAGGTCTGTTTTCTGCAGCGCCCATGCAAGGGGCTAGACACCAGCGTGGGCACTGGGTCTGAGCTCGCTGGCACTGGGGTTACGCCAATACCACCATGCCAGAGAGGTGAAGTGTACTGTGCTGCTGCAGAAGTACAGGGGCAAGTGAGGCACAAACACTGGCTGCTGCCCAACCCAGCCACTGGCACCCTGCAGCTTGCAGGACCCCTTCCCTCCCGTGCAGACAAGACCAGGTTGGCTTGGCCCCAGAAAACCTCCCAATGCTGATGTGCCCAAGCCAAGGAGAGCTAGAGCTCACTCCCAAATCAACAAACACTAACAAGGACTGAGGCCACAGCATTGCTGCTCAGAAAGAAGGGCAGGTTTGCTTTTTGCCAGCACGCTGAGACAGAGCTGGAGGAGGATGTGAGTCTGAAGCCCGTGTTGCAGGGGCTCCGGGACATGAGCAGAATTGGAGTGAGGAGCGCTGGAAGAGACCTTGGCAGCCCATGTAGTCTAGGGAGGGAATAAGACGCTGGCTTAGCAGCTGGGAGTGTAAGGGAGGGAGCACCCAGTTGTACAGAGCTTGCTGGGCATTTTAATTTTGGCTTGTTTGGGCTTTTTTTCTTTAAGTGTTTGGCATGGAGGAAGCCACTCCAATGCCTCTGACTTTGCCTCCCCAGAGATGCCTCGGGATGATTTGTTTTGCTTTGCTTCATCTCTCCCCCATGCCTGCAGTACGAGCTGGCAGGAGGACGGGGCGGGCAGGGACTAGGCAGCCCGGGGAGGGTAGCTGGCTCTGTCAGAGGCAGGCAGGGACTCAGGATGCTGGAGACCGTGCACTCCCCACTGGTGTCTGCTTGCTGTCCTTCCCTGTCCAGGTCCCACGGGAGATGCTGGGCTCCCCGCTCTGCAGCCTGTCCACCCAGCCCAGGGGGTCCCTCCATCCCTTGGAATGTGGGTCTCCTTCCCAGCACAATGGACCATGGGGGACAGCATATGGCATGGGGAGAGCATCAGGACAGTCCAAGGACCCCAGCTCTGACCAGGCTGTGAGCATACCCCAGCCCTCCCCTCTTGCCCACTGTGCTGTGGGGAGCGGGGGGTCCCCTGGACCTTCACCAGATGGGCTGCCCCAATGGAGGAGTGCTGCTGCAGGTGGGCGAGCAGGACAAAAGGCACTCCACTGCTGGCTCGTGTGCTCATCAAGCTGCTCAGCACACCTCTGCTCACAAAATGCATACAGCTGCACTGCAGCCACCCCTGGTCTTGCCCCTCTGCACCCTTTGCAAGCCCCCCAGCCCCTCTGTACCCCCACCCACCCTGCCTTTGTGGCTCTGGTCTACCCCCAGCTTACCAGCAGGTTTTGCTGGGGAAACTGCCGTGGTGGGTCATGCCTGATGTTTGTGGGTTTGCATGAGCACCACGCATGCCTCCAGCTCCAAACACCCATGGAGCATTTGGGGCATGAATTTGCAAATGACGCAATGGGACAGTGTCCTGAACAGTGGTGCCTGCAATGCCTTCACGCCACCAACCAGCCCGGGGTCACCAGCCCACAAGCTTCTCTGGGGCCAGAGGTCAGCTCAGGCAGACAGGACAGATGTGACAGTGGGCACATTTGTCCTGCACCTGCATATGGGCTGTCCCCTGCCTCTCTCCCCACTGCAAAGATGCTGCCCAAAACCTGGGCAGGGAAAAGCACATGCTGGAGATATATGTTGCCCACCCTGGAGTCGGATGGGGATTGGTGCTCGTTGCTTCTGCCAGTTCCATCCAGTTTCTCCACACTGCTCATCCCGAGCCATTCTGCAGGCTCCCAGCACGCCCCATGCAGCCTGCTGGGGACTGTCTCCAAATCATAGAATCATAGAATCATAGAATCATAGAATCATAGAATCATAGAATCATAGAATCATAGAATCATAGAATCATAGAATCATAGAATCATAGAATCATCTAGGTTGGAAAAGACCTTTAAGATCATCAAGTCCAACCGCTAACCTAACCTTGCCATCCCAAATGCCACAGCAGCATGGTTTTTGTAGTGGGTAAGTGAGCACACTGCAAAACAGTGAGCTGGGGGAAATTGAGGCATGGGGCTGCTCCGTGACACCCCTATGACCACCGAGGAGAGCAGCAGCGCAGGGAGGGACTAATCCTCCCCTTCAGCAAGGACAGCCTGTGTCAGGGTCGGTGATGCTGCGGGAGCTGCAGCCCCTTTGGTAGACATGGGGATGTGCCATAGAACCAAGCCCTGGGATGAGAGTGGGACGGGGGACAGTGGTGGGACTGGGGCTGGCAGTGGGACCAGGGCAACGCGCCTGCACGCTCCTGCTTGCAAACACCCTCCTGGGAAAGTGAGGGGAAGGAAGTGACCCCTTTTCCCTCCAACCTCCCAAATGGCCCCCTCGCACGTTGAGCCTTGCCACGCACTGGCAGCTGTCTTGCCGTCGTGGCCGCCTTGGTTTGCAGCAGGACCTCACTGACCCCAGCTCCCCCACCGCCTGGCGTCGCCTGGATGGAGCTGAGGGAAAAGCAGCCGCGAGAGGCCGAAACATGGGGTCTCTTCCCCCTCCAACATTGCTGAAATGGGCTGGGTGCACCCACAAACTGCTCACCTGGCCTCCAACTGCTGCCTCTTCGGGGAGCTCCGAATGCTGCAGCCCAGAGCCGCCAGACCACGTGGGGTGAGCCCAATGGGCCACCAAAGGCAACTCTGAAACCCCCTGGGGACCCTCGCCCTCCCCAAGGTCTTGTCCCAGCCCTGCAAGCAGCGCTTGCTGCGAGCGAGCAGAGGATGAGGAGGGAGGAATGGAGTTGGCCCAAGGCAGCTGTGCTGAAATAAAAGGCAAGAAAGTCTCTCACCCAAAACTACAGGAAAATTTAATTATCAAGGACAAAACACCATCTGTTTGTGCGGACTGTGACCTCCCGCTGGCCCCTGGCTTTAATAGCTCTTAAATTAGCATGTTTGTTAGGGGGTATTAGCTGTCTGACATCAGGGAAGCAGTTCCCGCAGGGCGAGGAGGAGGATGGAGTGACTGTACACCGAAACGCGTGCCGGGGCGGCGCAGAGGGCTCAGCGGTGATGCAGGAAACAGAACACCCCTTTGGAAATGAGGTTCCCCTCTGAGCATGGCTCTCGCTAGCAGCGATGAGCTCTGGCAAGCCCAGCATCGCTGTGTGCTGCCACTGGCAGGTGAGCTGTGGCGTGAGACAGTATTTGTGTCTCAGGCTCTTTCCAAAAGCAAAGAGCCAAAAAAGATGTATGCTCGGAGGAAGATTTTGCTAAGTAAAGCCAGCAGAATTAAATGAATACTCAATATAGGAGAAATTGGGTTAAAATCCAATTTGTTTCCAGCCCTGTAAGGGAGAGAAGATGCACACATTGGTACCATGCCCGGGAACCAATTTGGTCCTCAAGTGATGTCAAATTGTGCAGATCCTTTTCTTTCTTTCTTTCTTTCTTTCTTTCTTTCTTTCTTTCTTTCTTTCTTTCTTTCTTTCTTTCTTTCTTTCTTTCTTTCTTTCTTTCTTTCTTTCTTTCTTTCTTTCTTTCTTTCTTTCTTTCTTTCTCTCTCTCTCTCTCTCTCTTTCTCTCTTTCTCTCTTTCTCTCTTTCTCTCTTTCTCTCTTTCTCTCTTTCTCTCTTTCTCTCTTTCTCTCTCTCTTTCTCTCTTTCTCTCTTTCTCTCTTTCTCTCTTTCTTTTTCTTTCTCATGGTTTGTGGGGTACAGTACTCAAGGTGGGCATACCATCACCTTCCTTTCTACCAACACCGGCTGCAGTGAGCAGAAAATGGTCTGAAGCCAATCTGGCTGTTTAGGAGAAAAACAACTCAGTTGGGAGAGGTTCCTCTTTGCAAGATCCCAGCAGCTTTTTTCTCCAGCACCTGAGCTTTGCTCTGTGAGCTCTAGTCTGCTCTCAAGCCCCATGGCTGGAGGCAAGGGCAGATGCTGCCAGCATTTCTCCATTTTCCACCAGTAAACCGTCAAAGCCAAGTGCTAAACCTGAAGGCAAATGGCCTCTCTGACTTGCCACAAGAGCATAGATTCAGGCCTAAATTCACCCTGGGGCAATTCTAGGGGTTACAGCTCCAGAGGTGTCCAAGCTGCCAGACCCCAGGAGTGAGCAGGGGCTGTGCTCAACACTCCTCCTGCCTGGCTCATGCTCTTTGCCACCGCTGGTGCACGTGACCCTGCTGCCCATCACTCTGCTGCCCATCATCCTGCGCCGCTGGCCAGCCTCTTGCTGGACTCCCCTGTCTCTCCTTTCCAGTCCGCAGAACCAGCACCTATCTCCCCTTCCTGTGCCCCTGACAGGTCAGCTTCTCTCCAACTCCATGCCACAGTCATACACCTTAAAACTAGCAAGGGGCTTTGTCCCCACACTCAAGACGAGAGCCAGTGTCAGCTCTCATCCTGCATATCTGCCCCTCCTCAGTCTCCTCTCCCTCCAGTGATCATCCTGTCTCTTCCAACCCCAAAACCATACCAAGTCTTTGCTCCTTCTCACCTTTGCAGGTGAAGAATGCAGAAGGTGCATATGAAGAGCAGCCCTTGCAATGCCAAACTTTGCTTGGAAGTTTCCTTGCCCACCTGCACTCCAGTGACCTCCATCCCAGGAGGCTGGTGCTCCTCAAACCACATGTCCAAAGCCTGCGCTCATCCATCCCCTCTCTCAGGAGCCAGGCAGCAGGCAGGGACCAGGCTGCCAGCCCCTGCCCAGCCGGCTGCCTTCCACCACGTGTGGCTGGGCAGATGTGGACCACGTGTGTGCTTTATCTCAGGACCCTTCCTGCAAGCTCCAGCACTGAAGGAGGAAAAAAACCAGCAGCCGAGAGCAGCCGTGGAGTCCCCGGTGGCCTCCAGCCCCCTCCCAAACTCTGGCTCAACTCCATCCACTGGGGCAAGACTCAGTTTAGGGGAGGGCTTGTTTTTTAATTAGAAAATATTCATCAGCGTTTAAAAATAAAATAATGAAAAAAGTGTCAACCAGCTGGGGCTGCAAAAGCTGGGGCGTTTTGGCTCCCGACCGAGCACTTTGATAGAAAGGCTCTTTGGAAAATGCCGTAGAAAATATTTAATTTCTCCCAAGGCCTGCATATGGGGCTCATCACTCACGCATATTGCACAGGAATATTCATGTGCGCTGGCCTCCTGCTACAGGATGACGAGGGTTCGCCGGTGCAGCATTCCCTTCCTTTTTTTTTTTTTCCTTTGGAAGAGGAAAGCGCTGTATTTCACTTTCAATCCCTAAATATTCCTCAATGGCAGAACAAAGGAAAAGCTGAGCCAGAGTCAAGTCTACTCGTACTCATCAGCTTGCTGTGCTCACCACAGGGTAAAGCCACGCATAAGCAGCAAACGTGGGGAAACACATTTCTTCCTCCAGTTTTGCTCTTTTCTGGTTGCCTGAGCCTATTGTGAAGCTGCCTGGATGGAGAGTTGGAGCCCAACTTCCACCTCGCTGGCACGGCAGGAGGTTTCAGTTCAAACCCCAGCTCTCCACCCCAGGGATGTGGAAGTGGCTCATCCTGGTCCTTCCACCAGGCTTTAGCCAATGTTCTTCTGCAAAACTCAAGGAGGGTGGAAACATGCCACTGTGGCCACAGAGCTGAGCCTGTCCCAGTGAGGGGATGAATGCCATCCCCCATCTCCCACTGGCGCTGCCAGTTCCCTCCTTCACCCTCAGCTTTTGGCTTAGCAGCATTTGGACTGATGGCTTTTCTGCAACAAGCCAAAGAGCTGTTTTGGAAGGAACCAAACTCATAGAATCATAGAATCATAGAATCAT
>VXBL01001334.1:33190-104189 GCA_013400195.1 Aramus guarauna
CCCCCCTTTTAAGTCACAAATTATTTCAAGATCTGGTAAAAATAAATGCACACAAGCAGGCTCTGCTCTTTTCCAGGGGATTTTGCTCTGTGAGGGAAGAAAGGTTTCGACAGTGTGTTTGAATCAAAAATGAACATATGCAAGAGGGGAACAATGATACGCATCAAAAGTTACTCTTTTTTGTTGAAAGGTTTTCTTTTAAACAAAGAAAAAACCCCAAAAGACTAATCTCACAGCACTAGGTGCTGTGTACAGAATCAGTTCATGCTGCAGAGTGAATACTGAGCAAGCTGCAAGGCTGCCCAAACGAGGACAGAGGAAGGATAAGTGATTTGGCTCCATTTTCGGGCTCTCCAGTTCCTATCCCACTCGCCGACCTGTGAACTTGTACAACCGCCGGGGATGAAGCGTGGCCGGCCGCCTCTCAGGTCATTCTCATGCCACATGCACACGGAAAGCAAGCAGCGCTTCTGCGCCTGAATAAAAAACCAGAGTTTCAAATGATAACACTGATTTTGCCGGTGAGCATGTTAAAAGAGCATGCCTGCCCTTAGGCAGCTCTCCCCGTTCCAGGCTGACTTCACATGGGTGCAATGAGCTGCCAGTTCTCGTCATCCCCTCGATATGCTGCCATGGGCACAGCCCTGCCTTACCCATCCCGGGGAGTGGGGAAGCTCCATGAACCAGTTCCTGAAACCAAAAGGAGTCCAGGAGGGAGATGCAGCTGGGGAATGCCGTGGTGGCAATTTGGGCAAGTCCTCTTGACCCCAGGTGGGATGCGGGTGCCCATGCTGGGGGGGTGATGCTGCTGCCCTGGGAAACCCAGATAGCTTTCCCCATCTCAACTCCCTTCCAGCCAGGGGGAAATGAGCCACGGAAACATCTCAGGGTCTTTGTAGAAGGGTTCAATGTTTCTAACAGGGTGGGCACCTCCGACCGCCGAGGCTGCCAGCTTCTCCCGATGGATATCCTTAGCAGTTGGTGCAGGGGCAAGGCAAGGAGTCCTGCTGGCAGTGCATCCCCCAGCTGCACTCCGTGGATGACTTGGGTTTTTAAAAGATGCCATCACACCCACACTATCCAATTACTAGGAAACAATTAAGCCGACGATAGACCTCAGGATCACGGTGGAAAAATGTGACAGCAAGCCACATGCTCAGTGGTAGCCCGGTTTTTCCAAAGGCTTTGCAATCCAAGGTAGTATCTTTTGTCAAATGGGAGCCAGGACTTGTTTTCTCCTGATTTTCAACCAAAATCACCCTATGCCATTTCTAGCTGCTTCCAAAAACTGCTCAAAAATGTCATTAGGAAATGAAACCTCTAGAAACTGTTAGTATTTCCCTGCCCTGTGCTGAAATCATCACGTCCCTTTGTATTCGGTGCTGCTGTTCTCATTGGAAAAGACCTGGTTCTGTCCCAAAGCTTAACCCTTAACTTTGGAAAAATCTCTGGAAAGAAAAAAAATCTATGGATTTGGAAAATGTCTGGAAAGAAAAAAAAAAAAAACCAACAGCCTTTTCTGGGGGATAACCCGTAGGAAAAAGATTTCAGAAAGTCAGCAGTGCTTAAATAGATAACGGAGCAGAACTGGCTCCAGGAACTAGGGCAAGAGCAGACTCTTCTGGGGAGCACAGTGTCTCCTAAAGCAGCAAGTCTTGTCGGCTCTAGTTTTCAGAGAGGTCTCACAGCACAGAGTGATGCAGGCAGACACACAGAGACTTACTCGGGGGCTCTGGCATCCAGGCTTTGAGCAGGAAGGCACTGCACAACTGCCCTAATTATTTGCTGAACATCTGTCTCTCCCCGACTACTGCGAGGCTGGAGGAGTCCTCCTGCATAGCCGAGGATTAGCGCTGGAAAAGGTTTTGTTGACTGAGTGATTTTGCACAGGAGAGGGAGAAAAAAAAAAAAATCCTGCAGATACCCTGGAAGGGAGGTGTTTCAGGGCAAATCTCGTGGATGAAGGAGGGGAATTTGTGGTCGAAACCAGAGACCTTGCTGGAGCAAGCAGTGGGCACTCACCCTACTGAGGGCTGAGGGGTTTAGCTCCTTATTCCAAATTGGGTGGAGCAGGACTTCTGCTCCTGCGGTCCTCCACACCTCGAGCAACACCATGGCATCTAAGACAATCCTGAGGGTCCTGGACTGTGATGTTCTTCCCTCCAAAACCCCCTCACATTTCCCTACAGCCAAAAATGAAACCTAGGAATATTAATGGACCAAAACAGCAGAGGCACGGAGGGGAGCGGGGTATGGCTGGGTTCCCCATGACCTCTTAGTCCACGCCTGGCGTGTTGTGATCAGCACTGGAATTTGGAGCCGCCCTTCAGCAGAGCTGCTGTTTTTTGATGGGATGAGAGCCCGAGGAGGGCAGGACGAGCCCCTGGCACAAGGAGAACTTGTGCAGGGCTTCTGCTGTGGCATCCAGCGCGTTACCCTGGCAGCAGGCTTTGAGGAGAGGTTACCTGCCAAAGACCAGTCTATCGGTGGCTTTCCAGGGACTGCTTCACTTCCCCGGGAAGAAGGGAGATTCCCAACTCTGCTGGCAGCTTCAGAACTTATGGCTTTTATGGACAAATCACTCAAAATTGCCCCATCTGGAGTACTGTGTCCATCTCCGGAGCCCTCAGAACAAGACAGACATGGAGCTGTTGGAGAGAGTCCAGAGGAGGGCCATGAAGATGATCAGAGGGCTGGAGCACCTCTCCTATGAGGACAGGCTGCGAGAGTTGGGGTTGTTCAGCCTGGAGAAGAGAAGGCTTCAGGGAGACCTTATAGCACCTTCCAGTACCTGAAGGGGCTTGAAACAGAGATCAGGATAAATTGGAGGTGGGGGAGGGGAGGGGAATGCGTGCTTGTTGTGATAGGACAAGGAGTCATGGTTTTAACCTGTAAAAAAAGTAGATTTAGACTAGATATAAGGAAGACATTTTACCGCGAGGCCGGCGAAGCACCGGCACAGCTTGCCACCCCCGCAGAGCTGGTCGATGCCCCACCCCTGGAAACATTCGGGGTCCAGTGGGACGGGGCTCTGAACCACCCCATCTAGCTGAAGAGATCCGTGCTCATTGCCGGGGGTTGGGCCAGGTGACCTTTAAAGGTCCCTTCCAACACAAACTATTCCGTGATTCTATGAAAATAAACTTCAAGGAAGAGGGAAGTGAGACTGGGCTTTAGATTTACAGCCTTCCCAGGTGGGGAGCGTGAATGATCTAAGACTGCACCATGGGCATGATGGAGAAAGAAAGTTCAACCTTGCCTGGTCTGCTTCTCCCTGCCTAAAAGGCTAGAAAAGGCCAGAAAATAATAGAACTTCTGTTTGTGGTGTGGTGCCCGGTGGAGGGTGTGCATGCTTCCTGGTGTCTCAGCCACGATGTGGTTTTCCCAAACTCCCTCCATAACCAGGGAGAGAGGCAGCAAGGCAAGGCACCTAGGACAGGCTCCTGGCATAAATCACCCCCTAATAAATTGAGGAACCTCCTTTCTGGACAGGCGATGGAGGGGATCTGGAACTTCAGGCAATGGAGCCGGGTAGTTGGAATACATCCATCATCTTTGGTCTGTATCCCACCAACCTTGAGAGGAAAAATCTGCCCCACCTTGTGTCACATACACCAGCCATGTTAACAAGGTTAGTGGAAATCTGCGCACAAAAATCCTGACAGAAGCCTAAAAACTAAACCCATGTTGAAGAGAAGTAAAAGCCCTGCTGTTTAATTAGCACAAATGTCTCGTGAGCTGGGAATCTTCCCCCGCCCCCGCCTTCGAGCCCATCAGGGGCCAGAAACTCGCACAGTAACACAAACAAAATGTCCCTTAAAATCAACTGGTGCTTTTGGCCAAGCAGAAACAGTTGGGATTTCCAAATATGGCCCATGGGAAC
Organism: Aramus guarauna; assembly: GCA_013400195.1. Classification (NCBI taxonomy): domain Eukaryota; kingdom Metazoa; phylum Chordata; class Aves; order Gruiformes; family Aramidae; genus Aramus; species Aramus guarauna. The sequence continues at coordinate 37,074 of VXBL01001334.1, forward strand.
ATCAGCCCAGGCATTCTCGGGAAGCATCTCGGAGCCTGAACTGTCTCGCAAGAATAAAATCCTTCACTCCAGCATGACAAAAGAGCCATCGCATTACAGCCGCTATCACACAAGCGCACAAATTAAGCAATCAATCAAACGGGCAATACCCTGGAAAACATCAGTGCACGGTGCACGTCGTACTGGCAGCGGGTGAGCAGAGCTGACCCATGGTTGCCTCCCATCACACGTGGGCTGTTGTGTTCCCTTCTTCACCAACATCGCAGCAACCCAGGGTTTCTTTCTGGTTTTGGCCTTTTTATACAATTTTGGGGAGCAAGACCCTTTCTTGGAGAGAATACAGGTATCCAGAGAAAGCATTTGTTTTGGACTCGGCCGCTATATAAATCAATGGTTATTCTGTGGGGACGTGACAGAGCAAAAAATTAGACGTAAAATTTGCCAGACAGCAAGAAATGAGCTCGAAATTCTTGCCGTCTCTCCTGGGTTGGGGAGGGAATCCTGTCTCAAAGGTTGGGGATTGCGTGTGTGCCTCCAGCTTCACATAATGACAGCCCCCGGGACAAAAAGAGAAGGAAGACTATTTAAAACCTCTCATGGCTTCTTGTCTTCCATCTCTTTTAATTACTTCAAAGAGGACATCATCATTGCCCATCCATGGACCAAAATCCCAGAAAGTGACTTTTGCAGCCCCGACACAAGGGCTGAGCATCTGCTTAGCACCCAGAGGCCCAGATACGTTTGCAAACAGATTGGGCAAACCGCTGCGTGTTTGTAAGTGTATTTTAAAAATCAGATCCTGTTGGCAGGCAACTCTCAGGCAGCAAGCAGGGCCAAATCCCATGAATAAATTGCTTGGAGCGAGTAGTTTGACGCGCCATTATTCATAACTAATGCAGTCCTAGTAAACAGAAAATGGAGGCCAAATCTGCCTGTATAGACACCAGTGACCTCATCTGTTTTCATCCTATTTACTGAGCAAAATAAGAGCAGAAGAGAGCTACTACCATCATCCTCTAAGATTGGAAATGAAGGTTTTGGAGCAACAAAAATTCCTGACAGCTCCAGGGTGAGGTGGGACTCTGGAGAGTGGGGATGGAAGCTGAATTCAAAGTCAGAAGAGACGTTAGGTCCCACTGGTGCAAAGACACAAATAAAACCAACCAAGCACCCCTCCCATCGCTGAGCAGCTCTTGCTCAAGGTCATGAAGAGCACGGCTTGCCTGATCCAAGAGGAAAGCTGGAGCTGGCGGAGGGGGCAATGCACCCAGAGGGCACCTCCCCAAAGGTGGGTACTCTCTTCCCATTTCCCAGACTGTTTCAAAGCAGGTTGTGCAGAGTTTTGCGGGAGCAGGCAAGCTGCAGTGCACTTCCCGGCCTCTCCATAGTGAAGTCGTAAGCAAGCAAAACAAACAAAATAAGCCAGGGAAGCGAAGAAGGAGCAACTGGCTGCTCCTCCACCCACCACAGCAATTGCAGGCTGCCCGATACAACCATCAACCAGTTGGTTAAAGCAGGCACAAGACGCAACTCTCATAGTGCTTTCACACAGCAAAACCCCGCAGAAGTCACTGCCAGGGCATATTGTACGAGTAAAAAACCCATCTTGACAGCAGACGGGAAGGGACCTTCAAGAGGCACAGGTCTGCTGACACTGATGCAGCCGCCAGAGCAGCAGCTGCTTGCAAGTAGCCAGGAGGCTACAAACCAGAGCACAGACGTGTTATTTCTGCCATGTTTCCTATGCTCTTTAAGAATTATATTTATTTCAATTTGGGCAATACGTAGAAAAATTGTGAACATGGCTGTGATCACTCTTCCCTTGCTTCCTTTCCCAAACAGTGCAAATTTTAAAGGCATTTTAGTTGCAAGCTACTTCCACCATGAAGAGGCCAGCTCGGCACCTCCAGAATTTGCCTTAGGGAAAACCAGAGCCATTGACCTGAAGACTGCCACATTCATCTAGAACGCAAAGGGAAATACTTCTGTAAATGACAAAGAAAATTTATTATGCTGCTTAAAAGTTACAGCCCATTAAAAAAATTGCCCTGATTTGAATCATTGACTTTTCAAAATAAATACTATTCTTTCATCAATAAGCTCAAAATATAAGCTAACCACAAAACCCTTTGGAAAAAAGAAACATAAAAATGATATCTTTACACATTAATAACATCTATTGATCTAACTGCAAGCATATGTCCACATACATAATTTTACCATATCGCACATCAATAATACTCTACACTTTTTTTCATATTAAACTATGCTATTCCCATGAAACCAAAGTCCTGACTATTTCCCTAAAAAGCCCCTTGACATTTAAATGCACAATGGTTGCATTTCAAAGTATTAACACTAAGAGCATATTTTGTTACTCAGACCGGTATTAACCATCCATAAAGTGAATGGGGTAGGGTCATAGGCATTTCAGAAAATAGAAAGACTCCTATTTGTAATAAAACCAACGGTATTTTCTCTGCCTCACTTTGCTGTTACCTTATTCACATCTCAGACACTGAATTTATTAAGTAGCCAAAGCAGCTCAGCCTGAGCATAGCATTGCCAGCTCTGTGTTTTGGACGAGGCTTAGCGTGCTATAATCTATTTATTAATGCTTTGAAGAGGGCTGAGCAACAAGGAGGAAAAACTGGCAGATGACAATATTATTTAGACTAATCAAGAATATGATGGATAGAGGAGACCTTCAAAGTGAACAGCAGCGCCAGGCAGTGAGGAAGACCGGCGTGGTGATAAATACAAGGCACCGCACGCTGCAAGGGAGATTTTGAACTAATCACACACATTGCTGCAGCCTAAATTAGCTGAAAACAGCCAGCAAAGTGATGTCAGTCTTCACTCTGCAGCCATGGCTAAAATGGCAAGCAAAATGTTAGGTGATATATAAAGACATGGGATTATAAAATACATGACGGCATAAATCAACGGCATGCCCTGACCTGGAATGCTCCAATCAATCGTGGATATCCTGCGTAAAAAAAAAAAGGAAAAAGGTTTCTATTCAGAGTTGGGCAATCAAAGCGATGAGATGCAGAGAAAGAGCAGAGTGCGAGATTGAGAAGTCTGAGACTTTAATTTACAAAGGAGGCGGATAAACAGGAAGAGGAAGGAGGTGCAGGGATCAACGAAAGACAGCTGGCAAATGCTCCTCAAATACAGCAAGGGCAGAACAAGAGTCCACAAAAAGGAGACTTTAAGCTGCTTTATTTATGCACCCATAGAGCCAGTGCACAGCCAACTCCTGCGCTGTGCCACCTCCGAGCATCCCGCAGACCCACGACCAGGAAGAGTTAAGAGCACAAACCAAATGCTTTGATTTCTGAGAAGACTCATAGGTGTGTGGTGGCACTGGCGAGCAGTGGGTGAAGGAAGAGCTGCGCCAGGGAAAAAAGCACCAAAGCCAAGAGAACCGCCATCACAGCCAGCATGAGGTCTTATGGACAAAACCTGTATCCAGCCAGGAAAACGCGACCTGCTCCCCACAGGAGGTTTCTCCAGGCTGGGCAGAGCCAAGGGTCAACCCATGCCTGGCAGCGAGCAGGTTCTCACCCTGCGCCTTTCAGGGGTAATTTAGGTATTTATTGACTTGGATTCTCTCTGTTTGCATGTCTCCCTCAACCCTTGATGAGGACCAACGCTTCCTGCACATCACTATGAACATAAGGATCTCCAGGACAGCTGCTGCTCAAAGAGGAGAAACTGAGGCAGAGCCCCCACCTTCCCCAGCACCATTGGGATGCTCCTCAACACCGCACTCCCTGCATCCACCAGCTGCATCCTGAAACCACAGTTGCCCAGGGGTGGACAGGCAGACACAAATCCTCGCACGTCTCTCGATTTCTCCTCTCCCTGTTCTTCCGAGGTCCGGTGATTTCCCAGCTGATGAACACATTACCACCTCATTCGGCAACGCCTCGGAGGCACTCACGTTTCAGGCCCCGGCGAGAAAAAGATGAAGTATGAAAATTCCTTTCCTTTCCAATCCAGTCCTCCCAGCACTGGCCAAGGAGTGAACACAAAACGCCTCAGAAAACACACAAAAATCACCGGACGCAAGAGGCCGTGACGAAGTCGCACCATATGCAGGTGTCAGGGAAAAAGGTCTCCCATCTCCCACGCCAGGCTGCTATCTCCATCCCACAAAGCCTTCCCATGCGGGGTTGATACCCGTAGAGGATCCTCTCCCTGCACTGGCTCATCAGCAACCTGGACCAAGCAAAGCAGCAGTGGATGCACCCAGCCATGCCATTGGCACCAAAAACTATCTGGAGATAGTATTTAGCCTTGGAGGCTTCAAATATGTCTGTGCTGACACAGGGAGCTGTGCCTATGAGACACCACCAAGATATCATCTCACCATTCAGCTACAAATATCACTGGGGGCATTTCTATCCCAGGCATCACTGGGGAATGCACAGTCCCCCTTCCCTGCCCTCAGAGCTGCAGCAAAGGCAGACGGGTATCGGGTCAGGCCAGGAGTTAAACACTACGAAAGTATCTCCTGGAGACATCCCTGTCTGCAAACAACTGCCTTGTTTTTTCAGAGATGCAAAAAATGGTGCAGCATTGTTAAAACCCCTGAGACACACCAGGAGCTCACCCCACTTCTGCGGCCAGTGGCTCCAGAGCCCTTGTTTGGGGTATTACTTAGGAAAAAAGTGGGACAAGCATCCATGGGGGTGATGGAGAAAATGCCCAGTCCTGCTCCGGGAGAAGGGGACACATTGGACAACCCTTACCTTCATCCAAGATCCTTGGGAAAAGGCATCAACTTTACCAGCACCTCAGGCCAATGGAGACTGATGGTCCTCAGTAAAGGTCGAGTCTCCTCCCTGAAAGTCTTTTTGGAAAGGGAGGGGTTTTATAGCATTTATGGCACTGTTCCTCCCTCCAACATCCTTGTAACACCAAGCAGTGCAAAAAACCCCACAGCTCTGCTCCACGCTGGTTTTTCACCCCATAAAAAGAAATGGGCCGACCACACCAAATCCACGCAGGATTTTGTGGAAAGTGCCGAAAAAAATGGGACAGAGGTTTGTTTAGCGGTGACAGCCCAGTCCTGCCTCTGACATTTGCTCCAAACCAGTGAACTGCACAGCATTTGAACTTTTGTTTAGATGGATAGGCCTGTGTATTTAGAAATCCTTGAAACTCATCCATCTGCAAAGACAGTAACTCTCGATAATGCAAAAGCTCCAGCCGGGATGCTGAGCTCAGCAGATCTCTCTACAAATGATTCCTATTAAAGTAAAAAATTACAATGCAAGCGTCTATTAGACAATCCAAGCCTGACATAAAAAAGGAATTAAAAAAACATAATATGTTCGTGCCAGCTATCTTTATAGACCACTGAGGAGCACAGGGAAAGCATCAGGACACCCATTCTCCATCGCCTGCCCAGTGCCCAAACCCACCCAGAGCAATGCACCCTCCACACCCGGGACCATCCTGGTGCAGCCATCCTGGTGGGGGTCTGCTCAGCTCTTCAACACCTCCAGAGATGGATACTCCAATCTATCTCCCTGGCAGCCAGCTTGGACATCCACCCACCCTTCCCATGAGGATTAGCTCTCCTGGCACGCAACCTGAACTCCCTCGCTGTGTTTTACACCCAGGGTTTATTGGCCCAGGGACACAAGGGCTAGTTTCCTGGGACCTTTTTGCATTGCTGAAGTCTTACAGCTTTTTGGGTTTATTCTTCTCCAGCTTCAGTGCTCCCAAACCATGGCCTTGGGGATGGGGACATGCTCAGGTCGCTGGCTAGTTCATCCCCTAGCAGCATCAGCAAAGCACTGAGAAACTCATCACAGGTGATGGGTGCAGCCATAGTCCAGCACTGGTCCTCATCCCACCAGCACAGGCAATGGGACACAACCATCAGGACCAAAGGAAAAACAAAATCCTAGCCATGAGCCTAAAGACCACCTGAGGCCAGAGCGAGCTGAAGGAGAGATCTCTCTGTGGTTTCGCCGGCTGGGGCAAGAGGGTGGGACATGCTGGGGGGGACCCTGCCAGCGCCGTGTCCCCTCTCCCTCCTGGCACACCAGGCAGCAGCAGCACGCTCAGGTCCCAGCTCCCTGCCCACCCCCCCGCAAAGCCTAAACCAGCAGATTATCACATTAACGCTTCAAATGTTTAATTTCCTGCTCCAATTACAACGGTTTTGCAGCAGCAGAGGTGGGAGGTGGAGGGAACAAACGAAAACAAGCCGTGTGCTTCCAGATAAACCCAGAGTGACTCTCAGACCACCGAGCTTCCTCCTCTACTCTCTGGCTGGGAATGGGGGGCCGGTGCTCACGTCAGCAAGGGTGCTCACGTCGGCGAGGTGGCTGTATACGGGCACGGGAGACACCTGAGTGCTGACCTCTCAGGCCAGCAGTGCAGTTGGTCTCCACCCCGCTGCTAAAATAAAAAGGTTCTTTTGTTTGGTGGCTCCTTCGATCTCCACAGCGCTGCAGAAACATTTGCTGCATGGCAAGAAAAACAAGGCAGCTGGTGTTTGCAGAGCGAAACGGTACCCTGCTGCAGAGAGGGGCCAGGGGGAACACTGAGGAGAGAAAGGGGATGGGGTAGGAGGAGGGTAAAATAGTGGGAGTAGGGAGGGGAGGGCGTGGGAGTGTGGGGGAGTGAAGGAGCGAAAGACGGAGGAATGAAAAGCACAGAGGGGAACTGAGGAAGAGGGAAGATGAAAGCACAAGAAAGGGGGAAAGATAGTGGGGAGAAAGCAAGGGCATGGAGAAGGAAAAGAGGATGAGCAAGGAGGAGAAAAGCGCTCAGGAAAGTTCAGGCTGTGTCTGCACGCAGGCTCCAGTGGAGCTGCCTCTGCCTTGGACGCTCCCTCTGCCACATCCATCGTGTTGCTCAACCGTCTCCAGAGGAAACGAGAGATCTGGAGGAAAAGAGATATCCCAGCCCAGGCACCTTGCAGGGCAGCAAGTCCAGCTGCTCACAAGGGATATTAAAAAAATAAATCCATCCCCAAGCAATTGCTCAGCTTGAAAGCCCCATTGGCTGCTTGCAGGGAAGAACGGGCCTCTGGAACTCAAAACCCCATGGAAAAAGCACAAGGATGGCTCTGCAGCATCCCACTGGCCCTGGGATCGAGGTGGCCCCCCATCGCCCTTGGCTGGGCTGAGGCAGAGGATCCTGGCTGCCCGCAGAGCCGGCGACGCTTTTCCCTCGGTGCCCTTCCCGGAGGCCGCCCATGGCTGCCGTTATTTATAGCTCGCTGAGCGTGCTCGCCGCACCGAGCTCACCCGAGCGCGCAGGGAAGGAGGCGAGGAAAAAGGGCCGACCTTGGGGTCGGGGCCAGGAATAGCTGCCAGTGGACAGAAATAGCTAGTGCCATGTTCAGCCCTGGTTCTTCGAGAGCCGCTGGATCAGAGCACGGTGTTTCCAAGATTTCAGCCCCAGCCCGGATAGCATTTACATCTCCTTTGGACTCATGTTCCCCCCCTTGGAGACCTGCCCCCCCCCATAGCTGCTCTTCAGCTCCAAAAAAGCTGCTGGGTGGATGGAGCAGGTGGGAAGGGGCAGGAAAGCAATCCAGTGGTGGGGAGGGGACGATTGACCTCCAGAAAATGTGCTGGAAAAGCAAGGGAGGCAGGTCGCGAGGAGGGACGGGTTTCAGCACCTGCTGCCGCGAAGCCCGACGCTGACCTGGGAAGGGGCGACGCAGGGGAGCAGATTCCAGAGGATTTTGGCAGTGCGCAGTGATCGGCGTGCAGCTCAATGACTCCTTTGGGTGCCTGCGAGAATCTCAGCACATGAGATCAACGCGGACGGCGTGCAAGGCACGGAGACTGTCACGTGTGCACCTCCGTCCCCCCAAGGAGGCTGCAAGGAGAGACAGCCACCTCCTCACCCTGGGCATGCAAGTTGTGGGCATCCTCCCCATCCCTCCAAGCACATGCACATATGAACACGTGTGTCCGTTTGCATGTGCAGACACAAAGCCCAGTGCATGCCGCCACATCCAGCCCACATGCAAAGGACTTTCCTGGGTGCCCTGATAGGACCTGCCTGAAAACACCCTGCACCCCAGCGTGCATCCCAGGCCCACCTTGCTCCGCACTCAGCTGTGCTGGAGCTGTCTGGCCCAAGGCAGGGCTGGATGCTGCTTCCAGGTCAGGGAATAGTGTCTGAACCCTTCTCTCCAGAATCGCTGTTGGTTACAGAAACCACGGGAGTGGGAAGGCCTGATCCTGCTGCCTCCAGCACCAGTTCCCAAAGCCCAGCCGCTGGCAGAGGCAGGCTTTAAGATTAACCCTCAAGCACCATATCCAGGGGCCAATGCTTGGGTGGGTAAATGAAAGATGAAGGCAGACAGGGGAGCACGGTGAAGCCTGTGCAGGAGGCTAAAAGCCTGGTGAAGTAGCCCACTGGCTAGCTGACCTGCAAAGTAAACCACCTTGAGGTCCCTGCAGAGAGGAGACCCTTGCTCCCTATCAACCAAGAGGAGGTTTGAGCAACTCTTCTCCCATCCTCCCTGCATACTGCCCTCCCCGGGGAGCTTCCCAGCCATCTCCAAGGTGCTGGGGAAGGGATGCTTGTGTGGCTGCATGGGCTAGGACTCTCTGCCTCCTCCCTTGCACACACCACCTCCCAGGAGAAAGGCAACCTACCCCTTCTGCAAGGTGTCCCTGTGTGGCTGCTGCTTGCCCGTGCTCCATGGCCATAAGGCCCTTGCCCCATGCAGTGCTGAAAGGCTGAGCCACAGGACGGACTGGCCATGGGCCTTTTTCCACAGAGTTTTGAGCCCAGTTTTGGAGACAGAGGGGAATCCAGGGCCCACCTGCTCCTGCCCCGCAACCGGACCACCACAGCATGGACCCATAGCAAAACACTAAACCAGTTCTGTGTGCTCCTTCCAAGAACTCTAGAGGAAGCTCCGAGCACTGTCCATTGGATCGCAATGCAGCAGATATTGCAAGCAACAGATGGAGAAAATATCCTACCCCTTGCTCCATAAAGAGCCACTGCTGCCTAATTTTCTTATCTCGACACTGTTCCCCCCAGCCCCTTGCTGCTTTCGGGTACTGGTGCCAAGGACAACCGTGTGAATGCATCTTCCAGGATCTGGGTAGGGCAAAGCCGAGCAGGGAAAAAGGCATCCCAGGGAAGTCTCCCAGCCCAGAAGGATGCACAGCACTGGGCAGGTCTCGCCGGGTGGTAGCAGGTTGTGCTCACACAGCTGGGGAGTGAAGGGCCAGAGAAGGCAGGGAGAACAAACAGAAAAATAAAGGATGCCCTCAGCAAAGTGTTGAGTTGAAAACATGCAGCACTGGCCCAGACCTTCCTATTTCCTGCAAAAATACACAGACATGCAGGTATTGCTGGTGTGGGGCTTGTAAAGGCCTGGTGGACACAGTTCCTGCGGGTGTTCCCCATCCCCCCCCAGCTGCCCCATCCTCCTATGGCAGCTTTGTGCGTGGGTGAGCAGGATGGCCCACTGGATCCACTCCCTACCAAAGTGGCCCATAGATCTGTGGAGCCAGGCGCTGCCGAGAGCACACAGCAAGTCTGCAACATCCACCAGCTGGGGAGAATTGTCCGTCCAACCATGCAGCACCAAAGCCCTCTCACCAAACCCATCCAGGAGCAGCAGCATCCCCTTGAAGCTTCTCCTGTTTGCAACACGCCTATAAGCTCAGACCATGTCAGCCCAAGGCCCTGGGGAGCAAAGGCTTAACGGCATCAGCTCCAAGAGAGCCACATCCCAGCGGGGCCAGAACGAGAGCAGGGAGGTTTGTGCACACACATCTGCGGCAGAGCCCACGGAGGCCTTCCCGCCACTCCAGTGTACAAAACTCACACTCTGGTCCCAGGGTCGGTTGTTTTTTTTTTTTTTTTTTGTTTAACAAACTACTCTCCAGCCTTGTAAGGCAAGTCCCCACGGCGCCCAAATAAGCCGAGTATTTTTGGCCGCTCTCCCTGCTGGCCTTTGGGAAATACATACCCTGCAGCCCTCCGTGCCCTGGTAATTGAAGAGGCTGACGCTCCTCCGGGCCAGAAAAGGGATTACAGGACACGCTTACCGGCTCGAATTCATAACCTTCAGCCTCCCCCAGAGCTTGGGTCCCTCCCACCTGAATTGCGGCGGCGGCACCGCTAGCCGGCAGCACCGCCAGCCATCTCCATCCCGGGCATCCGAAGGGCATGGCCAGTGTTTGGGCTTCAAGCTGGGGCAGAGCATCCCACCCCTCCGGGTTGCTTGCAATTAACTGCTTTCGAGACTGCAAGAAGACAAATGATTATAATTTAACAAATAGACTTTATCTTAAAAAGAGTGCCTTACTCAACACCTATTGATTCCGGCTCCCCTTCTAGAGAAGTGTCTGCAATTAAGTTGTCACATCCCTAATGCCCACGTAAAAATGAGCCATCTCCAGCGTCTCCCAGAAAAACCTCGCCCGCGCAAAATTACAAAACCCAGCTGCCGAGTTTCTTTTCTACCCCTGAATTAGCCAGAGATGAAATTTATCTCAGTGGTAGACAGCAGAGCTTTTATCTGCATCCCTCCAGCTGCCATACAGCTCACAGACAGCTCCTGTTTTGCCCATCCTCTTCCAAGCTGCTGATGGTTTTGCTCTAAAGTCAGGAGGATGGTGCCGTCCACAGGCAGGGCATTGGGGAGAGGAGAAACTCAGTTTTTTGGGCATGTAACCCTTGCAGCGCTGATCCCTGGCTGCTGAGACACGAACATGCTGCAAAGAGGGGGTGCGGCTGTGAGCACCCCATTGCCCCAAGTAGCCGGCACAGGGATGCCGTGGGCTACCCCGGCCCATGGTCTGTCCCTGCCCTGCTGGGAGTTCTGCTGGCCCGGAACACAGGCTGAGCAGCCCTGAATGCATCGCGTTAGCATGCCGTGCCTCAGTTTCCCCACTGCCACAAACAGCCTGGGTGCTGGTGAACACCTTTGCCAGTCAGAAGAACAGGAACAGCAGCACAGGTCCCAGGGACATGGTCTGTTTGCAATTGAGGGGAACTTTCCTTCCCGAGAGCAGGTGAGGTGAGTATAAGAACTGCTTCTCCCCCCCTCAAAAGGCCAATTAAGCTGCTGTTTTTAATACCCAGGCTGGGATCATCACCATGACACAACCACGCTTCTCTCATTCCCCAGCGGAGCAGCTCAGGTTTACAAGCTCAGCCAGGGCTGCTGTGTCCCCCAGACCCTCCCAGGGACCCTGCGGAGAAGCCAAGGGGGAGACGGAGGGAGGGTGAAAAAGCCCTGGGCATGCAGTAGCACCGTGAGTGGGATTCGGCTCTAGGACAGTTGACAGTGCCTGGAAACCCTGAGGTTTTGCATTTCCAGTGCCCAAGCCCAGCTCAGGGGCGTGATTTCTAGCCCACTGCCACTCACCAGGAGACAGAGGAGGGCAGCCAAGGGGAAAGACAGCACTGAGAAAAACGGCAACAGGGGGAAAAAGCCACAAGAGAGACTGCGGTGCCAGAGATTAGGAAGGGATCTTTGAGATTTAACAGAGATTGGGGAGCTAGATTTAATTACACGCCACACACTCCGGCAGCGAGCCACCGGCTGCCGTTTATTTCACCAATGCAGCGTATAGATTTGATAATCGCTGCCATGTAGTGGGGATAATCTTCCCCTCACCATCTCCCAGCACTTATTTCACTGTAAGGACAGTTGCAGTCAGCTGTGCAGATAGCCTTGCACCCGTGAGCAGAGCCAGCAGGGTTCAGGGATACAGATGGATGCACCCAGATGGGTGCCTGGCCCCACAGCAAGGGTGCACAGTGGTGGTGCTGGGCTGGGCAGGGTGCGTGGCTGTCCCCATTGGTCCCCTGTGAGACTATCCCATCTTGAAACCTCCTTGCAAGGGAGGACTTGGTCCTCTTCACCAGCGAAGCTGGTGTCATTTATTGATAGTGTCCCCTTGAGGCAAGCAGGGGACTAAGCAGATGCATGAGAAAGGCTCTGCAAAGCACAATAAAAGCAAGAGGAAAAGCCCCAATCATAAAACACGGAATGCCAGGAGTCAATAGGGGACACTGTGGGTGCCACGGCTCACTTCTCCACCCCAAAAGGACCTCGCAGGAGCTCAGCGTTACAATCATTTTACCCGTTGCACGAAACCTGGGCATCTCTTGCTTGTTCCTAGGAGGACAAAGTGGCCCCTGTGCCCCAAGTGGCAGGGCTGGGTCCCTGCTGGCACTGCTGGGAGGGACGTGGCAGGCATGGAGTGGTGAGCCCCCCCCCCGCCCCCCTTCCCGGCCATTGGCTCCCATCCTCTCTGGAACGTCAATCAGGCACCTGCCAGTGCGGCCAATTCACTTCCATTTGGAAAATTAAAGAAATAAAATGAATAGTTTGCTTAATTTGAAAGGGTGGCAGGAAGCAAAGACGCTTTGGGCCCATGCCAGCCTGTGAAGGTCTGCTGCTTCTGGCTCGACCGCAGGGCTTCACTAGGGAAAACATCTTCTTCCCTTCCTCTGCCTGCTGGACCAAACAGCCCCTGCCTGGGGGCTGCGGGGGCTCCCAGTCTGCTCTCACTAGTCCCTGTGCTCCAAAAGTGGGCAGGGGTGGGCAAGCACAGGGGTGCTCAGAGAACTGACTCCCCCCACAAACCACATCTGAGGGCCATGGGGACCAGCTGCCCTGGGAACACTACCCCATCACCAGCCGGGAGGGAGAAACAGCTGGGACCGCTTGGCATCACTGCATCGTGGGGGGCACCTGGGGTTTGGGTTCCCCCAGGACCCACTGCCACAGCACAAGGCAGGAAGGAAGGAACACAGTTGGTGGTGAAAATAATACGAAAAATGTCTTCTCTCTGCATCCCTATGGGCTCAGCTCCAGAAATGGCTCCCCACACCCTAATTTTCATGATTCTGGGGACATTACAGGCAATACTTGCTGTTGCTCCTGGTCTCAGCCGCTCTCAGCTCAGGGGGAAACTTCTGCTCACAGGAGCTGGCCTCATCCGGGCTCTGCAGCCCCACAGCCTGTAAGATCCGTCCCTGCTTTGTCCCAGAGAAGGGAGAAAGAGACACTGGGAGAGGACCCTGCCCTCCAGCCAGCTCTCTCAGACAGGACTGAACCCTGGGCTGTGTCCTTCCCCTTCCCCAGTGTGTCTTCCTCAGTTGTAAGACACAAACATCATCTCTCATTGCTTTTTTCCTCTCCCCCCGCCCAACCAAGGCGATTCCCCAAATCCCAGCTCCTTCCTGCCAAAGACACATGCACCTGCAGAGCAGCTGGTGCCAACATCCAGAGCAGAGCCAAGCACAACAAACGGGCTAAAGAGCCCTCACTGCACAGAGACCAGCTTACAAAAACAACCGTATTTCACCCAAACTCTATTAAACTGTCCTGGGTTATTGCTTCGTTTCCTTTCCCACCACTGAGGATCAAATGAGATTTCTGTGGCTATACAGAGATGCTCACACGTCTTCCCTTCAGCTGCCCCTTCTGTGCTCCGCGTGGGGTGAAACCCGTCATGGGGTGGCACAGCTTTCCATGCAAGTAATTTCCCCTCAACGATGACTTTTTCACGTTGGGAAAAATAAAACTGGGAGCACATTCTCACACATGGTTACCCAACCGAGCACCCAAACCCTTTGTAAGAGCCCAAGAGAGTCCTGCAAGCTGGGGTCTCCTTGCAAAGCCCAAACAATGGGGTTGCACAAGCTTCAAAGCCGGTGTGTGATGGTGATACCAACCCAGCATGGCCCTGCAATGTCCCGACACTCTTCACCCGATGGTGCCTGCAAGCTCCGACCCCGCTCTTTGTGTGGCAATTAATGCAACGAGGCATTAACCAACGAACAGGGCACTGCTCCCTTCCCCTTCCCTGAAAGCATTTGTCTCATTTTACCTTCAAGCTTCTGGGTTTTCCTCTGGTAAACTTGAAAGCCAGCTGCAAACTAGACTCCTTGTTTACATGTCAGAGGATTTAAAAGCTGTGCAGGAGATTCAGAGCATGGCTCCTATTAATTTCACCAAGTTTTACACATCTAAGCTTCAGCCATCAGTTTTTAACAAAAAAGAGGCTTGCTTCAAGGCAAAAAATAGCCAAGAAAAATGAACTTCACTTCCACAGGCTTTTTGAAATAGAAGTATCTGAAGGGCAACAGTTCTTGCAGGCACTCGGCAACTTGGAAACTGAAATGATGAAAATTTCTGCTGCCTGTCTTGTCCCCCCCCAACACACACACACTCCCCGGCTCAGCCATCAGCAGTGTCTGGAGAGGAAACACTGAGAAAAAGTCCAAGAAGTTTAATGAACTGTCACAGCTTAACAAACTAATCCCTGCTTACGCTCACCTCATCCCAAATGAGAGGCTGGGAAAAACCAAGTGTGCAACACAAGGCAGCTATCTCTTATCTCCTGCATTGTTCTGTACGGGCAGATGATTGAGCAGAGACGCCTGGGTCATGGCAAGGCACGGCTTGCTCCTCTGCAGTGCATGGCCAGAACTCAGCAAATACCTCACAATAATTTCCCATGAAAAGTTTGCATCTGTTTTCCAGAAATAATTCAGCTAAAGGTAAGAAATGATCATGGGAGCATCTTGGCTTACGAAACGCTCACAGAAAGATGGCTTTGAACTTGGACATGAATATGTATTCGGCAGATTGGGTGCAGACAGACAGCCCTCCTCCCAGTGCTATTCATTCATGGCACCAGAGTTGTTCTCTGCGGAGAGCAGGACCACAGATGAGCAAGCGAAGGTGGAGGCAGAGCAAAAGGACAAAAAGGAGGAGGTGTTATTCTCCTGCTTGCACCAAGCCCCAGAAAGATTTTGCAAAGGTCCAGGGAGCCCAGCACCTTCAGTCTGGCAGTCTCATCCTCGGGACACAGGGCTGGGTGCCTCACTGACAGCCAGAAACAGCAACACAAGGCAGGTTCCTGTTGCTGAAAACGCTGGGCAAACTGCTCCCGAGCAACGTAAACGCTTGCTGGCAGGAGGCACAGGGTAAATAACTCGCAGCAGTGCAAACAACAGCAAGTAGCATTTTCTTGGTAAAGCAGTAACCAGGCTTTCAGTCAAAGCTCAAGGCAGTATTTTCTTAGGGCCTTTACTGGGCTATCAAAATGCTTTACCCATCTCCCTTACAAACGTGTCCACACACACACACACACACACACCCCCAAGCATCTGGTCCCCAAAATCCTCCCCCTCTACGTGAACTGCTTCCCGGCAGTTCCTGGAGCAGAAAGCAGAGAAACTCATCGCGTGAAATATCAGCTGCTCCTGACCGGCAGCTCCGATCTTCATAAAGCCAGCGCCTGAACGTAGTATCATATTCTCATAACGTGGGCAATGTTTCAGAGATGCCTGCAGGACAGCTGGTACCAAACTGGAAATGACGGCAGTGACGCCGGGATGTAGGTTTAGTTGAGCAACAAAGCCTGGGTGCAGATGCTAAATCAGCTGGTAATCCTGTATCTCGGGAAGAAGGTGGGGTTTGTTTGGTAGTTGGTGTGTGGGTTTTTTTGCATCTAAGTAACGCTTTTCTGATACTGCAAAGAAAATACTGGTTCCAGCTGATGCTGGCTTGCTCTAAAGTAGTGGAAATACCAGCTTTGTTGTTAATCTGTATCACAGGGGTGACATTTTGTCTTCCCTTTCTGTACAAGTTTCTAGGAATAGGTTAAGATTTTTCAAGAAAAATAGAGTGCACAAAACAGCAGAAAAGGAAGGAGCTGAGGAAGCTGGTGGTGGTTCTCAGGGGAGTGGCAAGGAGGTAGGAGGTTAGGTCACACAGCACAGATTTGCTTTTCATGTCTTCTCTGAGAAGACATCCAGTGGCATTGGCTCAGACCCCCGTCGCCGCTAACACAACACCCCGAAGAAATGATTCTCTGCAGGAAAGCAAACGGGGCGACAGGATCTGCTGCCAAATCCTTACGTCTCACAAGGGGAGAGAGGGAAGAGCAAGAGGAAATGAAAAACAAATCCCAGGGCCGGGGATGTGCCGAGGGGTGGCTGCACCGCGGCGATATCTCTTGTCGGCAGGGTGGGCTCTGCGGGGGTGACTGCGGGAGAGGGGATTAAGCGCTTGCACCCAGATGAGTGGACGTGGCTCCGTAAAGGCCGGGGGAAAAGGGAAGCTGCTCCGAAAACCAACAGGAGGGCAGGTATCACTGGTATGGTTTTATCCCCGGGGGTTGGATGGTTGGCCAAAGCACGGGTGGGACATGGAGAAGATAAGCATGTTGGTGGTCGCCCTGGCTGGACTCTGCTGGCCAGGCTTCCCATGGAGGAGACCACCCCGTGCCATGGGATGATGCCTATCTGGTCTGGTGCAGCCAGCCCAGGAAGAGTGAAGGGGATGCACATGGAGGAAGAAAGGGAAAAGGAAGAGGTGAGATGATAGCATTAAAATATAAATGAGACAAGATGGCTATGTAGATACTTTTAAACCTACCCAGATGGGAAGCCACAAGTAACCAGGTCCCCACACACCATTAGCACATCACTTATTAATCACCCATTAACAAAAGGGCTGCAGATAGCAAAGTCCCATCTTCTACCACTACAATATTTTTCAGCCATTCCTCCCTCCCTCGCTAATTTTATTCCAAGAAATTCCTCCAAAAGTTAACACCCAAGAGCTGCGCTTTCATTTTTCTTTTCCTTTCTTTCAGCTGAAGCGTTGAAAGAAATGAACACCAGCAGAAGCAGCTCCACAGCAAGTTTCCATCTAGTCCTTTCTCCATGCAGGACTCGCTGTGCAGCGATGAAAGCGCAGAGTCCCTTTGGAAACTCGCACATAGCTTCTCTCTCCAGCTTTGCCCACAAAAGCAAATTTAAACCTCTAACCTTTTTTATTCCAGGCAAATTATTTGCAAACTGAGTCCAGCCCCTAGAACACATTACGTCTCTCTTACTATTTGCTGAAGAGCTTCAATGGGACAGCAAGATGCTTGTGAAAGTATCTGGTTTTCACCCATAACCTCCATAGCTGGCTGCCTCTTGTGCTATGGATGAGGCACCTATAGAATAATTCTGCAGTGGTGTTGAAAGTAACAGTACCTACTGCTAATGAGTATATGTTGTAAGGTATGAGTATCTATACTGCCCTTTTCTTGTTTTAGAGAAACAACTTGCTTTCTGGATTCAGTAATAATTTCAGCAAAACCACGGTCACAAGAGATGCAGTTTTGGAAGGAGCAAAGCAACTCATTACTCCGCTATTTATAAAACTTTAAAAATACATGTACAAACATAAAAACATCACACACACCCCACCCCCCCCACTCCACCCCCCCGCTCATACACATACCACCTTATTTGATCAGACCTCATAAAAACCAGATGCTATCTTGGAAACTAACTTCCTTGGGAAAATAAACTGCCTGTAGTAAATCCCAGGGCCAGCATGGGCAACTGCCCCAGCGTGCTGTCTGTGCGAGGCTTGCCACTTTGCAGTGCCTCAGGACAAACAGGGCAGCGTTAAAGCTCTCTGCAAAGCAGGCAAAAAATAGGGAGAAGCCCTGAAAATCTCACAGCAACCGTTAGCAGGGAGCTGGGCTTGGTACTGGGGTTTTGGGGTGATGGAGGCAGCCGAGCAAATGAAAAAAACCCACAACCCGCAGATGTCAGCAGGTTGTCAGTGTCTCGGAGGCACTGCCATAAAATCTGCACGCAGCTGGTTGGCGGGAGGGCTGGCGAGAAAGAAAACAACACGCCGGGTGACAGCGGAGGCTCTGCGCAGGGAGGCTGTCAGCGCCCGGAGGTGGCAGAGAGCCTCCTGCTCCGCCAGCCCGGCCGCCAGCAAACCGTGCCGGAGCGTGCAGCGGGAGGAGAGCAGTTGCATGTGGCGTGGAAAGCACGCGGGGCCGCTTTCCTGCAGGCGTGGGGAGTGCCGGTGGCCTCGCACAGCCGGTTGCATCACGCTGCCATCAGAGGCAAACAGCACCGGCGGGATGGAGGGTCAGCCCCGGCGCTCAGATGCTCGGTGAAGCTTCCCAAGGTCGCTGACGGAAATGAAAGAGCACTGAGCACGGACGGATGCCTGTCCCGGATATTCGGCGCAAGGAAGAATGTGGAGTTCTTGGAGCGGGCACGGCCACCCGCAGCTGTGCAAACAACCCCACCGAGAAGGTGACTTACCTTGGCCTCCGGCCGAGACCGCAGACCCCCCCGCCTCCAGGAAGCCTTTTCCCTTGTCCAATGATGGGACGAGCAAAGCTGAGGGCTGTTTCCCAGCGGGAAGCTGCCGTCTCACAGACCAGACAAGCTGGCTTGGGTAAGGACTGAGCACTGATAGCCACCATCAGCCTGACCAGCCCAGCACATAGCAGTTGCTCCTCAGTTTTAATTTATCCTTGCAATCGAGATGAGTTTCTCTGCCAGCAGAAAAGCTGCGGCAGCGACTACAGGCGAGAGGGCTTGCTGCACTGCTCAGGTCTCATCCCCCACTACAGCATCCCCCCCAGCGCTGCAGCCCAGGATCCTGCATCCAGTTGGACGGGCAGGAGGAATGCGAGGCCCCGATCCAGGAAAGCACATGCTGATCCATCAGCACCAGAGTACTCCTGACCT
Organism: Aramus guarauna; assembly: GCA_013400195.1. Classification (NCBI taxonomy): domain Eukaryota; kingdom Metazoa; phylum Chordata; class Aves; order Gruiformes; family Aramidae; genus Aramus; species Aramus guarauna. Next base: position 55,611 of record VXBL01001334.1, read on the forward strand.
CTGTTACCTAGAGGAAACTAACTTCAGATGGTGAGAGAGGGAGGAAGGGAGAACGATCCCTGCCAGATCTGGGAGGAATTTGATGCCCAGGGGTGAGCTGGTCAAAGGTTGCACAGTAAAACACCATGTCGGAGCTTGGACATGACCCCAAGTGTTGGCAGGTCCCAACCTGGTCACCAAAAGACTGGCCCTGGTGCTGCAGGCAGGAGAGGAAGAGAAAAAAACTGGCCAGTGATTTGGGATGCCTGGGCTGTGCTCCTGGCTCCACCGCAGCCCTGCTCCGGAGGTGCGAAACCCAGGAAGGGCAAAGGTGCTCCCAGCTCTGCCCTCCCCACCTCCAAAGACAGGGAAAATGCTAGTTTCCTCCTATTTTGCCCTACCAGACTACCCACCATGGGCAATAGATGGAATCTGTAGGCCCTACAGTAAATACAGATAGAAGGGGTTTTAATTGCACATATTTTTCAGAGATGGGGGTGAGGAGGAGGAGGGAAACCCAGTGTGATCTCTAAATCCTTGTTTCCTCAGGCTCCCTCAGCCTGTTACCTCCCAATCTTTTGTGCCATTTCAACCAATTTTTACTTTTGGAAAAATAAATCAGCACACATGGCAATAGATACAGGTGGACTTAGAGGGAACCTGCTGAGAAAGCTGCAGGTCCTGGAGGGGATCTCTTGACATCGCTGAAACCCTGGGGTCCATTTCTCCCCAGTGGGAGATGCAGACTATGGTGGGAGATGTGGACCATGGTGACAGCCCCGCTGGGTGACCCTCCTGCCCTGGCCTGGGAGCAGCTTTCCCTGCGCCAGTTGAGAAGAGGCTCTCCCCAAGCTCCCAGGCTTGGTGTGACTTTTCACTGTGTGCAGCTATTGGATCCAGATGGGGAGAGGAGACGAAAAACTGCTGGGCCGGCACAGAGCAGCCACAGCAACAAGGCCACGGAGTGTCATGGCTTGGCCATGGATGGAGGCTGGTCTGGTGGCAGCAGAAACCACTGCCAGCAGCGGCCTGGGCGGATGGGAGTTTCACTTCCCAACATCCCTAGGAGGGGAGAGGGATGCTGTGCAACAGTCTAGGCTAAATTCAGACTTTTCAGGGTTAGGAGCAGGAATGCTGTTGTATGACAAAGTACTAGTTTATCCAGAGCAAGTCAGCGTCCACAGCCACATTAAATCCTATTGCTCTGAGGGTACTCATATTGCATGAGTACATCTATCATATTTTCCTATGTCTCGGCTTAGAGAGCCCTCTAACCCCTGCCAACAGGAGTTAGTAATGGCTGAGAATCTCAGACAACTAATGCCAATTGAGAGAAACAGAATAAATATTCAAGTTAATCATAAAAATAAAAATGAGGGGAGGAGGAGGACCCGGCAACATGCTAGTTCCTGCTTGCCACTGGCAGCACCGTCGTAAAACAACCAAGCCATCATGCAAAACCCCAGCTGCAATCACACCAACTTCTCAAAGCCCTTCTACAAGCTTTGAGGACACCTTCCAATAAGAAGTGCACTAAAGGGTCTGATCGATATGACAGAAACAAAAAAAAAACAAACCCAAACCCCTTTGCTCAACTGCAAACGTGGCCACCAAGCAGCACATGAGCTGATGGTCACCCCCCGCCGACTACCGTAGCCTCAGCACGTCTTTACTTCACCTTGCATCTGTGACGAAATCTCCTCGTTTGTCTTGTCACCCTGAACTGTATAAAAGAAGTTTACAGAAAAAGACAAATACATCACAGCCACTACCCTAAGTCCGCCCAACTGGACGTAGTTCAAATGATACCAAATACACATATTTCCTAAGCAGGACAAGACAAGTCAAAGCAGCAGTAAAGAGTAAGTCAGACCATGCAGAAGAGAAATGGGCAGGCAAAAAGACCAACCAAAAAAGCCGTACTCTTAGGAGGGGCTTCAGGAGATGGTTCTGACAACTGATATTTTATATCAAAGCCAGGGGCTGTACCTTACCAGATCGGCTCTGGATAGCCCTGCGCTGGTGCCACATCTCCATCATCACATTGGTTTGGAGCTATAGCAGCCCCCAAAGCTATCCTCCAGTAGTGTCCCAAATTTGCCCTGGGCTGCAAAGATCCCACAGTGTCGTCTGTAGGACTACTCCATCCAGCTCTCCTACTTCCAAGGAGGTGACCTGCCACCTTGGCACTGGCAGAGTCACAAGAATCTGTTTTCAACACCAAACAAACACCAGAAAAGAGCCCTTATTGTAGCAGAAGAGAGGGTTAAAGTCCCAATTACAGAATTGGAAACACAGTTACCCAAGAGAAAAATAAACCAATTACAAAAAAAGCCAAAAACACAATTCCAGATTATATTTAACACTCAGATTCCTCCTTAATTGCTCCAGTGTCTCAGCCAGCTTGCAGGGGAGGAGTGGGGACTGGCAAATTAGCTCCCCCCAGGGCTGCTTCCCCCTGGGGAGCTTTCCCAATTTACATTCCCATTGTGTTCTTTAATTAGTACATTCCTACAGCTTTTCTGAGAGTCCCAACACTTCCAGGACTGTGACAGTACTTTATAAATAATAAGTCAGAGGGAATATTCACTGTACCCTGCTTCACTCCTCCCAGTGTCCCAGTCGGTGGCTGGCAGCTTTCACAGGGACCACACATGGTCTAGAGAAGCCCATCACCACCAGCCCCAGAGGTGGCCTTTGGTGGGGACCTCAATAACCTCCTTTTTTCTTCTTCTTCCCACCTTGCAAGCCTCTTATTTGGGGTCCTGATTCCCAGATGGGATTTTTCCAGGTGAAGTGTTTGGACTGGAGGGCATCCCCATAACATGGTGCCCTGCTGGTGAGAAGGGCTGGGAGGACACCTCAAGTGAAGGTCCCTGCAGCCCTTTGGCTGTCCGGTGGCTGGGCAAGACGCTGCCCACAGGCATCGCTGGCTCAGGCAGGCCTTGTGACTCGGAGTCTGTCCAGAGCCATCCCAAGCCCAGCATCATCAAGCAATACCGGTGAGCACACAGTGTGCTGCTCCTCCACACCAAAACCTGGGCAATACCCTCCAGCCTATGATTTCTGGCACCGTAGGGATGCACAAACTACTTCATTGGGGACAAAAAAAAAAGGGGGAAAATTTATTTAGTCTGCAGCACATCAGCCAGCCCTTGCCAGGAATGGGTGCCAGGCAGAGCCAGGACCCCTCACCACCCAAAGCAGTGGGAAAGCCTCCAGCACCTTCAGCCACACAAAGTTTTCACTCAAATAACCCCAGAAACCAAATGGGAAAAAAGCCCGAAGTAAAGACAACCCGGCACAGCCGTGCATCAGAGGCTCCAACCCAACATCTTCCCAAGCCTCATTAGGGATGATTTATGAAGGCTGACACTGCTGTTAACCTCTGACCATGTCCCCACTGCCTGCAGGGCATTTTGCAGCCTGCCTGGGACCATCCAGCAGCAAAGTGGGGGGATGACTGAGTTTTTATCTCCTAGGTTAGCACAATTAGGTGCTTTGAAGGAGACCCATCGGATTATCTTACCTGCAGCAACCCTTTCACCCACCCCCTCTCCAAGGACCAGCCCTGCACACAGCAGTGCCACTCACACAGCATGCTTGCACACACACACGGCACTGCTTGGCACCGGTGGTGGACTCTAATAACCTGCCATTGGCAACCCCATCTGGTTCCGACGTGTCCATTATTCAAAGGCATTTGGCAAAGACCTTGGGCAACTCATTTGCAGAGTCCGGGTCAGTTCACAAGCTCATGAATTCCCAAACTATTCAGTGGTCATGCCCGTAGCCAAGCAGTGAATAGGGTTTTGGCAGATTTGAAAGGAGCTAGTGTTTTCTGAAAACACCTGCCTTCAGAGGCTGCAAAAGCCCACATATTTCCATTCCCATTTAAGATGCACATCTAGCCCTCCCAGAGGCAGGAAGAAGATGAAAACTTGACTTGTCTGCAACTACAGATTCTAAGAGCAGCCCCCACCTTTTAGCAATCTCATGGGAGAGCAAGTGACATCAGGGTCCCTGAGCCAGTGGTGCAAGTCTCACCCCACCCTTCCCTGTCCACCCAGGGCTGGAAATGGGGCAGAGCAGAAATAGCTGCTGCTCTGGGACCGTCCCCATTCCTTCTGCCCAGCCCCCCTCATCCTGCTTACGACAAGAAGGAGCTAAAGGATGCAACCAGCTGCCTCCACTTCCAGCCGAGCCCCAACCCCAGCGTGATGCCCTGGGTGTGCAGGCAGTGGCAGCCTTGGGAGCACACTCCTGGTCCTGCAGCTTCCCCATCAAGGTAACGCACCAGCCAGAGCCCCACAGGAGACCTGGAAAAAAAACACTCAGCACCTTTATTTCCAGCCAACTCGTATAATGGTTTCTTCTCCCTCGACTCACCGGAGCTGCAGCACGATGCAAAGCACAGGCTATTGGGCTTTGCCATCTTGCACGTGCAAAGATGCAGCAAATTTTTCCCTCCTGCCTCGCGGATAAGGGTCTGCTGCCATCCTCCCCAGCTGCCTTGCTTGGCGCAAAACCCCGCTGAGGTTTGCTCAACCAGTGGGCAACCCTTCCCCACCACAATCGGCAGCCACAGGGCTCTCTGAGGCCAGGCGGCATCGCACGCCCGCTCAGAGAAGGAGCGGGAGGCGCAGGCGGGGGAATATGAGACAGGGCTTGCTCAGAGACAGCTCTGTGCTTTTGGCACGACTCGAGGGCATTTGTTTTGAAGCTGTGTTTACATGCCTTTGATCAGACGTGTTTAACTTTTCTGGTGCGTGACAGCAGCAAAACAAGTTTGATACAAGGATAATGAAACACATTGTGCGCCCGTACGTGTAAACGGCTATAACAAGGCTGCGCACATCAGTAACTCAAACTGGGGGTGGTGGTGGGGGTGTGAAGACAAGGAAATGCATCACGATGGTGCCAACAACTTAAATATACAAAAATAATAAGCACTAACCCAGCAACAACAGCTCAATCTCAGCTGCTGGAGTTGGCCAAGTGGAGTCTGCCCAGAGCCCAGTGCAGAAGCAAAATTTCTTCCAGCATCACAGGGAGCTTTTCTTTAGCAGCTAAACAGGGCAGGAGCACTGCTGCTCGGCTTGGGAGGGCTCAGGGCCTGCTTGCAGCAACACCCCAGGGCACCGGAGCAGCCCATGCTTTTTCCAACCTCTGAGGTTTATCAGAAACTTTTAAAGTCAGAGCCATTTTTTGAGAAATGCTGGCACAAGACAGGACAGCAAAAAGGAAAGGCAGCTTTCAGAGATGCTCCTAAAATAGCTGCTCTCTGAAACGCTACAGCACACCTGGCACAATTACCAAGGACGTACTTGCATATGTTTAGACCAACTGGACCACTAAACACCCTGCTGTCATTTCAAGCCTCGCAAGGCAATAAAAGCTCTCTCCCAGCACGCCGGGGAAACACAGAGCACTGCCGGCATCCTTTCAGCGCGGGAGGATGACATGGGAGCCATGCACGCAGCCGTAAGCTGGGAAACGTTTTCAGGTGCTGCAACGTGAACAGCCGCATGTTGAACTGCTAACGCAGTCCCTGGCATGGGCCAAAGCCACAGCACAGACCACGGGCTGCTCCCGTGGAGCAGTTTAGATGCGATAATCCTATTCTGAAGGTTAAAAGAGATGCGGAGGAGCGTAAATGCTCCAGCCTCTGCTAGAGAGCAAACCTAAGCATGTTTAATTTACTAGTGCAAATGCCAGCAGAGAGACGTTATAATACGGTCTCATGCTGACCATGCTTCAAGATGAGAGATGCCACCATCTCTCCGTGCTTAGCACAGCAAATGAGCGGAGCACGTTGGCACAAGAGGTTTCCTAATGGCATGCCACCTCACTACGCAACCTGTCAAGCCGACGCAGGCTTAAGCAGTGGATCTTAGTTGGCAATAGAGGGGGAAGTGAATACTCAGCTGTGATAAATATTTAACGTGCTTTTAGTCCTGAAGAAGTGTAGCACTGAGGCCATCATCCTGTAAGTGAAAACCAAGGCTGATTAATGGGGGAAGGTACTCCCATTTATGGGAGGTTAGGATCAATCCCAATTCTCAGCTATTTGTTGAATCTTTAATGCTCTTTTTCGAGAGCAGATTTCCTTGGTGAAGGGCAGCATCCTAACAAGGCTGCTTTAACAGCATGGATGTTAAGGGGGTATAAATAAAAGCCCCCTGTGAAAAATGAACAATGAGAGGAAAAAGGAAGGTTTCATGTTGTCACTGCATTTGGCTGGCTAGGAAAAAACCAGTTTTGAGGTCTTCTCTCTTCTTTGGAGGATGCGTTTACTTTTTTCAGAGTTTGTTCTGTCATCTCTAAGCCGAGCCCAAGGTTGCCACCCAAACTATCCTCTCTGCCAGGCCTAAAACAAGATGCTGCTTTGGGGAGGAGGGAGCGCCAGTGCCAGCCCAACACCCTGTATTTGATCTTTCCACAGCCTTCACTCTATGCTAGAAAGGTCTTCACCTTCTTCCACACCTCAGCCCTCTTAGACTGGCAGTTTCACCATCTTGTGCTCTACCTCTTCCCGCTCTGAGAAAGGTGGCCCCATACCACCTTCCATCTCCCCAGCCAAGACAAATCCCCTGCATCCGCAGTTACACCAGCATCAACCACATACCCTCTCGTGCTCTCAAACATGCTGCCCCCTTCACTTCTTTCTCCCGAGCACCGAGGGTGAACAGACAGCTTGCACTTGCAAGGCATTTCACAGTGGTGCATCAAGGAGAGCATCCCCCTTTGTCCTTTTGGGGTCTTCCATCACATTACACCCCTGTCCCCGTCCCTCTTCTCCCACGCTCACTTCCTGAAGAAATTCCCTTTTGCTCTTCTCTGCCTCACCACCCAGCAGAAATAACCCTTGCTGCCTGCAAACAAAACCCTCCCCACACATTTCTGCTGGACATCCCTCCCTTCCTGGCAAGCAGCACAGATGCAAGACCACAGACATAAGCCTTGTAACGAAGATAAAGAGCCACATATTCTTGCCGCCCCTCTCCATCTGCCCACCTCTTTCTGGTTGCACTATGGCTTATGTTGTTTCTTGTCTGAATCTAAATATCAGCTCCTTCCCGGCCATGCTGTTCCCATCGCCTGTACCCTGCACCAGGGACAAAAAGGCCAATGGAGGCACGAAACGGAGGGGACAAGAAGTGAGCCAGGACAGGTGACAGCAAGAGGCAGTGAGCGAGGGAGCTTCATGGCAGGGGAGATCAAAGATGTCGGGGCTAAGTGCAGGTTCCCATCCGAGACGGGGCCTGGCGCATCCCTGCTGAACCACTGCAGCTCCATCAAATCATCAGCTGGAACAGAGTTGGTTGTCTGAGCTGAGGAAGGGCACTGGCTTCTCCCTGGGGTGATGATAACTGGGAAGAGAAGGCAATGCCACCCCCAGGCAGGAGCCTCCCTGGCCCCTAAAGCCTTTCCCCCCACTCCATCCTGCAAAGAGACCAACCTTCAAAATCCCTCCTCTCCATCCATCTGCTGAGACAGTCCTCAGAGGCCCTCAAAAAGATGAGACTGACCCAAAGGCAGGCAGCGTAGCTGGATAAGCTTCTTCCAGGGCTGCAAGTGCACAGGCTAGAAAAGGGGGGGGGGCAGAGGGCTGCACCCTCTCTCTGCTGTACACAGACTGTATCTCCATTCCTACCCCCACCCCCTAGGCTGGACCACTCCTCACTGACCATGCACCAGGATCAATCAGCATCTCTCCCCCAGCAAGTCATCTCCACTATAATTGTCTTTCCTCACCCATCACTGGTAAACAGGGATTAGGAGTAAAGATACCAGGCTAAGCCTTTGCTGCAGATTAACCTGCACATTGTCCTCAGTGACAACACAAGTGCCAGATATCTGTCCTTGCCCTGTGACAGGCCTCAAACATGCTTCCCTGTGTTGCCATAAGACCGCCGGAGAAACGCTATGAGACACGGTCCGCTGCCCAACCTGAGCAAGCTGTCCCAGGCCCTCCTTGAGCTCCCAGTAAAACCGCAAGAAAGTAGAAGTATTCTGCTGTGTCCCTGCAAGCTGGCAGAGACAGAAGCAGCTATGCAACCTGCTGGCATTAGGGGAGAGATCAGCACCAAGAAGCAGCTGCATCCCAAGGGGCACAGCACTACATCCGACGCCCCCGTGGGACTTTGCATACCCGCTGCCAAGCAGCACAGACAGATTCACCGCGTGGCAATGCCAAGTGGAAAAAGGATGCTCACAGCCCAGGGAAGGCACAACCAAGCCCTAGTCTGCAGCCAAACTGCCCAGGTGCTCTGGCTTCTCGCCCCAAACCAGGAGACCCTTTGGCAATGCCACGCACGTGGGAAGGTGATGCCTGTGCAAGCGTTAGAAACAGGGCTGCTTTTGTTTACAGGCTGCTGGCAATGGCGCTGTGCACCCCGCATCCTCCCCCAGCCAGGAGTGAGCTCCAAGAAAGGAAATTACACGAGCCAGAAGGTTTGATGGAATGAGCCCATTGGGCGGCTTGAAGATAGCTATTAATGGAGAGCTTTCTCTAATTGCTTTTGTATAATCTGGGGCTGCTAGGCGGAACTGGGTAATAAATGAAATCCAATTACATTTTCTCTCAGTATTTATTTTATTAAGTAGAATTCATCAGCTGATGAAGGGCCCCTCGAGGTAATGGCTCATGACCTAGTGGAAGGCACTTTTTTTATTATTATTATTTTCCCCACTCAGGGAAGCAGATAATTCAGTTCCCCAATAAATGCAGACTGCTCCCCCTGCATTGTGGCAAGAGTGACAGGTCCTAGGGCAGAGGGGATCCCGCAGGGTGCCCAGCACCCACACCGTCCTTCCGAGCAGGATCCCTGCTCTGACTGCTGGAGTCCTAATGAGCACAACGGGTGATTGAACCTCAGCTTCAGAGTGCCAGCCAAAATGGAGATGGATCATGATGTGCTCCAGAGGGATGCAGCAGGAATTAGTCCCTCTGGGAATGCAGCGCTCAGTCTCGGTCTGTGCCTGCTGTCCTAGAAGTTGCAGATTTTGGTGCCGGCACTGCTTCCCTGGGATGGGTCTCTGCCGTGTGGGGCTCACAGACTTTAGGCTCAGTACATGACTATGGCTGAAGAGGCTGTGAACACCAGCAACTCAGGTCCATCACACCCAGCCCTGTGCTCCAGCACATCCATAAGGTCCAGCCTCGTATCACTCTGCGACACAGCACCTCAACAGTCACTTGCTGGTGGTTTGAGACCCTGACCCAGTTGCTTCCACGAAAGCTGCGTGCCCAGTGAGGTCACCAAAAACATCAGTCTCGCATGGGGGTGCCCAGACAAGCCTCATGCCACTGATCGCACTATGGTGCCAGCAGGCAGGGCACGCCAGGGATGGTCAGTGCTGGCATCATTGCAAGGGGCTTGGCTGCCACACAGGGTTTGCTGGAAGCCGTGGCACTGCTAGAGCACAGATCCCAGGACTCGGTCCCTTCTTTTGGGTGCAGGAGGCAGCAAAACCCAGCCCAGGTTGGGAGGGGTTGCTCTGAGTGCATCCCTCTGTGCTCCAGCCAGCATCCCTGTGCAGCAAGGGCGGCCACCACGGTGCAAGACCCTTCCTCCTCCTCCTCCCCCCACATCAAAAAGCAACAGCAGGGCTGGGGTTTTGATAGGCAATCATGGTGTCCAGCGCAGGATCACTGCCTGGTTGCGGGAGCCCACAGCAAGGGCTCCTCCAGCACGAGCAGACAGAATACCCTGGGGATCTCACATTTGGCTTTTCACCACCCCTCTTCCCATCCAGATATTGACTGACATTCGCCCCTCACTCCCAAACCCAGCGCCGACAGCCTCGGCTCGCCCAGCTTTCACTGCCATCTTGTCATACAAGCAATTTATCACCCGCCAGTGAGCGCTCGTTACAGACGACAGACTCCAGTGTCCATTAATTAATGGGAAATACTTAGAGAGGCATATACACACGCACAAATCTGTCTGAGAGGTTTCCTACAGCACCTACCGCGGGCATATCCACATGCTGCAACAGCGAGCACAGGCTTCGGGAGATGCAGCAGAGGTAGCAACCAGCAGCCAGGTTCAAAACAAAGAAGAATCAAGACTACAGAGGGTAAAAAACAGTCTTGGAGGTGATAGAGTAGTGTTTATTCCTGAATTAATGAGAAACTACTCAGTTTAAGGCATCAAAAAAGGATGATTATTCAAGAACAAGGGAACAAGCAAGCGCCCCAGCTGCTGAGGCTTTGGGGTGAAGGTTATTCCACAGGACACCTCCAAAGGGCTTGCACACTCTTTTACTCCAGAAACAGCTAACGCTTTACCTAACCTTGCATGGGGATGAGCAGTTGTTGGTTGTGCTGCCTTCCCCAAGCCTTCCCCAGGTCTGTCAAGGCAGGATAAGCCCAGTCCCTCAGGATGGGAGCAAACCCAGGGGTGCGAGAGCTGCCTCTCTGCAGCCTTGCACATCCCAGCCCCCAGCTTCGCAGCACCAAATGAATGCCCGCCAGCGCCCGAGCCTTCGCACTGCTCGGTGAACTAAAAATAAATGAAGTCTGGGTTCACAGCGAGTCAGCGCCAGGTTTAAGAAGTGCCATGTTTCGCTGCTTCGCTGCAGAAGCCAAGCACAGAGGGCGAGGAAAAAGGGTTTCAGAGGGATCTTCTGAAAATCGGCTGGCTTTTTGATTTGGGAAGAAAATCTAAAACCAGTTTGAAAGGAGATCTAAACATCATGTCAAAACTCAGCATTTGATCTTTTTCAGAAGTAGGCTTTCACTTTCTTCTGCTGAGGCTAGTTGCCAAGCACAACACAGAAACACAAGCCATTCCTGTTGATCCAAAACTATTTTTCAGCAAATAAGCCATTCATCTGAAATCTTTTTCCCCAGTTCTGCTGTAGGAGAAACTATCTGCTCACAGCAGCCCAGGATTTATGGTCAAATGAACATTTGTGACTAACAGACAGACTAGATTCATAGTGAAATGCATCATCAATAAATCAGTCAATCACTTCTCCTGCCCTCAGTGCAGGGCTGAAGTCTTGAGTAACTACTCAGCACTTTGTCAACCTTTACTCCAGCAAAGTCTGGGTAAGACACCTCAGAATTTAGCCTAGTGATTGCTTACTATTGTTTGTGATGCCCTGCATGCGTTAGACATGCTCCCTTCAAGCAAGATTAAATACCTGGCTTATGGCATTGGGATTCAAGAGAAATCATCTTTTACAAGCACGGGAACAGACAAGTCAAATTGCCTTGTGCAATGGTCCATCGTGGTGCAAGGGCGACCTGAACCCCCTCCATCTTGTTGTCAGGGAGGGCAGCACATGGCAGTGCTGGCTCTCCCTTGGGCTGGTGTAGCAAGCCCCACGGCTGTAGCACATTTCTGCTAGTTAAATGCAATTTTGGCTGTGGCTCCAGAGCCTCTGTGGCTCTCAGCTCCTCCGGTAGCGTTTTGTTGCAAGAACAATAGAGTGACAGCTCCCCGGCAGCTTTGAGTAGCATCCCCAGCTCAAAGGCAGCCTTAATACCTCCGCCGATCTCTCGAGCCTTTCAGTCTTTACATTCATTTGAAGTTAAGCTGATCTAACTTGGGTGAGTGGGCGCAGACGGAGTTGCTCAACCAAAGCTGAAGCATGTCGCAGCAGGGTTGCTGCAGACGCTCGCAGCAAAGCTGACACCTCTCTGCTCAAGGACCGGTGCTTGTCTCCCATGCACCATCATGTATATCACATGTATTAATGTAGATGGACATAAATGACCATCCTGTCCCCCCAAAGGGCAAGCCTGGGACATTTTCTCCCCTTGCAACCATCAAGCAAGGAAATACAGCAACCATTTGCAAGGCAGAACACCTCTTATTAACCCTCTGAATGCTGCCTGTCCCAAACACCTCCTTCCCTCCGCCAAGGAGGCAGAAAAATCGATGCCACTAGCCTTCAGCCTCCAGATCCAAGCCTGAGTCCAAACAAAGCCAGGAGATGACCTGACTGTCCATGCAGGACATAGGCAGAGCACTGAAAACCAAGCTGAGAAAACAAGACGGCAAGTAACTTTCTCGCGGGAGGCCCAGTGCTCCTGGGATTTGCCCAGAGTGGCTCTGACTCCAGCACCGCTGGTGCCGTGGTTGGGATGACAGGAAGACCTCAGCCAGCCCAAGATGAGACTCTGCTGCCTCCCACCTCTGGAGAGCTGGATCTGCCTGCTCTGCATAGCACAGGTCGCTTCAGGGTTTTACGGAAAGCACAGGGACACCACCACTTCCCCAAACACCCCTACTATGGGCTGAACGTAGCTAGGGATGAAGGGTGCTTAGAAGGAAGATAAAGTCTCACTTTCTAAGGATGCTTCTCACTGCTGAGACCACCCAGCACAGGGAAAAAACTTCAGCAACTAAAAACCTGCAATTCCCCCAGCAAAAAGCAGCTTGCAGAAGCATCTAGCACTTTGTGGGGGAAGAAAAAAAAAAAAAAAATCAAGGATTTACAGCATCCAGACTCAGACCACTGGCCATTTTCCTGATCCCACGGCATACCCATGCACCGGAGACGGCACACTGATTCCCAGGCTTCACCCACGCATCCCGCTGCAAGGCAAGCTGACTTCTGACGCTCGTCCCTCTTCCCACCTTGCTTTATTTCTGCCTGGTGCCCGACCTCCCCCTCTCCTCTGGGTACTTTTCCTGCTGCCGTTTGTTCCTGTCCTTTACAGCCCTGCCTGCTGTCACTCGTGTAACCTTGCCTGTTTGGTAATTTGTGGCAATAAAGTGTCACTGTGGGGAAAAAATACAGCTTCGCAGCAGCATATAAATCTCTGATCCATTAATTGTGCTGGCCCCCATGTGCATGCCCCTCCTTTTCGATGCGAAGTGCCACAATTTAGGGCGAGAGGAAGAAAAAAGAGCCTGTAATATGTGATCTTACTGAAGGGCAGCACTGACCCATCCTCGTTAGGGGCTGTAACGAATGCTGAGGGGCTGGTGCGTGCTGTAAATTGCCCTAGAGACAAGGGACTTCTGCGGAGGCTTCCTAGAGCTATACAGAGCTTAACAGGAGTCATCCTAAAAATAAAAATGATACAATAGACATTGTTAGGGGTGCCATCAGCGCTGCAGTCTCCCTCCTCTATGAACAGTCTCTCCGGTGCTGAGCAAACAGGACCCCGGGAGCACCACGGCCACGGAAGGGATCCAGGTGTGTGCAGCTGAGCCCCTCACTCCTCTTCCCACCCAGATGTGGGGTCCTGCCCATCTCCATCACAGCTGAACAGGTCCTCCAGCCGGTCCCCACCAGCACCCACCTCCCTGGGGCATTAAGGGGCACCACGAGGAGGCAGGTCTGCGTTTTTCCCCACCACCATCTGATGCAGCAGGTTCCCGCTTTACACGGCCACGTGTCCACCTCCGTGCTGACAACAGTTCCCCATGGCTCACAGCCAGGACTCAGTGCGGCAGCTCGCACCCCAGGCAAATGCACCCCACATTTGTGTCCCTGCAATCCTTAGCCCTACTGCACCGAGCATCGGGCATCCACCTCCATGGTCCTCCAAGAGCCATGAGACCTGCAGCAGCCATGACACCATCCACAATGTTTTTAGAGGGAGTACAGCCCCTCTAGCTGTTATTTATTTCATTTGGAAAACACTGCTTGCCTTCATCAGAGCCCTCATTTACCTGATGATCATCTCAGTCATGTCACATCTCAGCATCTCAGGCCAGCTGCAAAAAGCCACCTCCAGCACCACGGCTGGACACAGCTCCCGTGCCAGACCCAGCAGAGAGTCCCTCTCCCACACCCACGGTCCGTGGTGCGTTGGGGTGTCATCCACCACCCGTCACACAGAACAGCAGGAAGCCTTGCATTAAAGCTTTCTCCTGACACTGACATATTTCTTGACATATATGGCCCACCTGAGCAGCTAAGTAACACTCCTGTGAATATAAACAAGCAGGGGAAAGTGCATTCACTAGACAGATAGCTTGGGGAAGTGTCATCACCCGTTGAAAGCCCATATGTGGTTTTGTAACAAAGGTATTTGCTTCCTGTCTTGCCCACTCGTCAGAGGAATATATGAGCGAAGCTAAGCAGCACCCTGGAGACAGACTAAAACCAAGTGGAGAGCAAGGGATGCTCGGCGCGCTCTGCAGGAGCCGTGCAGATGAACACATTATGAACACCCTGGGGAGGAGAAATCTCCTTTCTCCCAGGCTTGGGAATGGCACGCAGCCAGAAGGCATCCTGCAACTATTCTGCACCTGAGCAAGAGGACGTGTTAAAAAAACAAACGAAAAACCCCAGGTCTTGGTACCTAAATCTGCCCATGGACAACCCATTCCCTCCTGCCACCACAATCCATCAAAGTCTGGAGAAAAAGAAAAAAAAAAAAAAAAAAGGCACTTATTGTGAAATCTCCAGCCCACTGCCACGGTGTGGTGCAGGGTTTGGGCACAGGGACACCCGCTCTGTGCCAGTGTGGGTCCTGGCAGGCACTGAGCCCCAGACGAGCCAGCTGCCTGCCCTGGCAGCAAAGGGGACCCACAGCAGGCTGGGCTGTGGGAGCGACAGCACAGCCAGCAGCTCATGCAGCCCTCGGACCACATCAAGGCATGGGTCCTAGTTTTGGGAGCCCCAAGACAAGACACATGTCGAGTAACTGGAGCAAATTCAGCAGTGGTGGCTGATATAGCCAGGGGAGTTGCTGAGAAGACTGAGCCAGGCTCTTTGCAGCAACACATAGCAAGATGATGAGTGACAGTGGGCAGTAGCTGAAATAAAAGGTTCCCTCCCATTGGATGCAAGGAGAAACTTTTTCTCCCTCAAGAACCCACCAGCACTGGAACAGTGGTCCAAACACCCTATGCTCTTTCCATATGCAGGGGCTTTCAGGAGCAGGGTGGATAAAGCCCAGAGCAGCCATCTCCAGTCTCAGTCTTCTGCTCAGTGCAGAGTCTCTGTTGGACTTGAGACCTCCGAGGTCCCTTCCAAACTGGATGGTTTTGCAAGTCTGTTGTGAAGAACTGTGGCTGCAATGTCACATCAGGCCGCTGCTTCCTGGGGTCATAACTGAGGAAAAACCAGCACAGCACCTTTAACAGCACCACTCAAAGCTAGGCAGAATAAAGGCTTTACCTTTCTCTCATTCCCAGTTTCATGACTACTATGACAGTGCAATGTATGGAAGGAAATGAAGAGCAACTCTACCATAAGAGCACAGTCACTCCTTCACACCAGGTACTGAATCGGGAGTTGGTAACCCATTTCACCCCATCCTTTCCACAATCTCCTCAAAAAACATACACTCGTTGATGACATACACTGCAAGACCTGTGATAACTTGGCCTGAGGAACCACTCCAAACATGGAGTTTGCATCGCTGGCACTGATTCAAACGTCCTTGGTAGCATTGCACAAAGTAGGAAAATACATGAGATGCAACACGGCAGTGGCCACATGTTACTGCTTGGGAGGTTTACGGTGAACAGTAGGGGAAACCTCTTCACTGGGAAGGTGGCACAGCTAGGGCCAGGCACCCCCGGAGATGGGAGATGCCCATGCTTAAGCTGTGAACACTCAGCTAAACTGCCACACTGATCTGATGTAGCACTGGTGACAGTTCTGCTCTGGAGACCTCAGAGGTCCCCACGGGTCTGTGAAGATGCAGGAACAAGATGAGAGACCGCTGGTCAGACCTTATCTTGGTCACTGACTCCATGAGCACCTACAAGACCTCTCAATCACTTCATTCTTCCCATCTAAAAAGCAGGTCCCTACTTGGAGGAAGGACAAAGCCCACCTAGAAGGGAGGGGACACATCTAAACCAGAAGGTAGAACACCTTCCTTCAGATGCAAATACTGCCAAATACTCAAAAACAGCCTAACCAAGTGTCAGCAGCAGACCTTTGGCAAGACATCTGTCCATCTATAAATAGAGCTAAACTGTGTGTCCTTATCGCAGGGCTTTGATGCGTTTGGGGAGAGTATTTTTTTCTCCTTTGCTGCTGAGTCCCAGGCAGCACAGATAATGGGCTTGAATCGATCCAGCTCAAGTATTACTAAACTTCCTACCACGGTGGCAGCACGCCAGCCTCAAATAGGACAAGAGAACATGTGTCTGTTCAGAGCCAACCACAAGAAGCAGGCAGAAAATTGCTTTAGACTTTAAAAAAAACAGGTGCTTTTTGCAGATTTGTAGATCAATCTACAATGTATTTTAGAGGTTTAAGAAAGTCAATAGAAACAAGATATATCATTGCTGCACAAGCACCCGAGAAGTTGTATTTCTATTTATGCTACTACTAGCACTCCAACTGCGGGCTTACTGTCCTGCTGCTCCCTGCTACGGTCCCACATCACGACTTCTCCAGCAGCAAAGCTGAGGGAAGGGTTTCCTTCTGCAGCAGTTCACCACTCTGTTGACTTTTCCAGGACAACTTAGTCCTGGGGCTGGTTGGGGTCTGAGATACCCTAAAAGTGTCACCACTGCACCTTATGCCTTGCTTGCAGCAAGAGGACACAGGGACTGCTGGCAGTGGCCAGGCTGACCTCCCACAAACTGGACCTCATCTCCTCAGGTCTCCATGCACATGGGCTCAGCACACAAGTTTGTTCGAGTCTCTTTGGATGCTCAGGGCAGTGCTGTGATGATCCCTTGGGATGCATTGCTCAACGTGGTGCTGCTGCAGAACCACATAGGGCAGCAGCCTGCCCTCTGCAAACTCATCCCCAGGGATGTGACAAGCCGGTGCCCTCCTGCAGACACATCTGCCATCTGCCCTCCGTACGTCTTGCACCATCATGGCATGACTTGGAGCAGGGACACCCGCGCAAGCCCTCTCCCCTTGCCTGCCCCCAGCTCCACTGCAGAGCACTACAGTGCATACTCAGAGTTTTTCTCCCTCTTTTTTGTCACTATTATGTGAGCAATGTGACATGCCTTATTAAACCAGACCTAAATCATACCTGCCCCTCCCCAGATCCTGTGGAATGCATCAGCCATTAAACATGCAATTAGTCTGCATTTAAAAATCTGTAAGAGGCTCTTGCCAGTCATCCATCGCTCACAGACAGGACCACTCGCCTCCCTCCGGTGGAACCCATCCCAGCAAGCCACCAGGAAGCGGATCCCACTGGAACCAGCCACATTCATCTCCCACAAAAAGCATCTCCTGTCTTCTACTCTTTGCCTCAGAGGGGGAAGGATAATGTGTGTATCTGGACTGAAAAGAGTTGGTTGTGGGCCCTTGATGAGCAGGCGAAGCCTCTGTGCCGCGGGATGCCCAGCTCCAGACACCCTCCTGCCCCAGAACCCAGCTGGGCACAAGAAAACAGGTCAGGCTGCAATGGAGAAAGCAGAAACTGGCTTTCTGCCCTCCCTCCAAGGCTAAAACATGTGCAAACACCTGCCACACATGCCACCCGAACCCCAACGATGCTCGCTTTGGGATCAAACCCTGGCAAGGAAGCCCTGGGGTGAGGAAGCTGAGGCACCAAGGCTAGCAGGAGGACCAGCCTACTTCTGCTCCTCCAGTCCCCTTCCCACCGCTCTGCCAGGCTCGAGCTACTCCGACAGTACATCAGCGGGGCTGGGCTTTTATTCCTCTGCTGCCGCATACGAGCAGACGCCAGGGGACATATCACTCAGCAAAGCCAAGGAAGAAACAAGCAGCATTAACCGTTAGCATGTGTGTACGGAGACCCCTCATAAACTCTTTTTTCCCTTGTTCCCATCTGCTTTGCTCTGGGCCACTAAATCCAATTCAGCAGCGCTCAGAGCCTGTACCAAAGCTGCGACACATTTGTCAGATCCTTGACTAGACCCATGGCTAATTTTACAACGCTAATTTATCTCACCATATTATATCGCTTTCATTTCATCCCCCCGGATCCCATTACTGCCAGCGTACCTTGTAGCCAGCATGTAACAGTAATTGGTATTATTAGCGACGTACCCTCCTCGAGCTGCTCTATCTGCAGAGTTGCGAGGATTCCCGTGGGTGGGCCAGTCCACACCAAGGATGGGGAGGGAAGAGGTCCCTTATTCCACACCGCCCCAAGGATGCCACCACCAGGCAATGACAAGGGCAAGGTTTTGCTGCTGTAGAGCATCCCTACAGCATCCCTGTGGCATCTCATACCCAGATCCCAGCCCGCTCCACACTGAGGCACCATCAGGTGCTGCCCACCCCTGTGGTCCCTTAATCTTGAGCTTTTAACTCCAGAGCCTATGTTCAGCCTTGCACACAGGGAGCATTTCTGTCCTTGCTTGTGGCTCAGAGGGTACAGGACTCTGCTGATCCAGGGTGAAAGGGGCTGCAAAACACCCCCAGGAAGCACGATGTAGGGGGAGAGGGTAGGGGAGCTGCACTGGGAAAATTCATGACACTTCATGCTATTTTGGCCAACAGTTTCTCCTCTTTGGTATAAGCTATTACTTTTCCAAGATCAACGTAATTAAAGCCCTGCAGTTTTAGCTAAGTGGGAGGCTGTGCTAGTCAAATGGTGACAATTCCCACTTAAGATGTCCTTGCCTGCCATTTAGAGACTTGTTAAATTTTAATTCATCATTTTCATTTCTCAAGCACAGCATCAGCAAGCACTGGCTTCCCCAGCACAGCTCTACAGGTCTCTGTCTCCAAAGGGGCAGCCCCATCCACAGGCCCTTTCCCTGCTCCACCAGGGTCCCCACGACTTGGAGAAGATGACCCCAAATCTCTCTTAAAGCAACACTGTGTTATCGCAGTCCCATACAAAGTACATATGCAACAGGACTCAGAGGTGAGACAACCTCTGGTGGTGGTAGTCTCCTAAGGGGATGCAGCCCTTTTCGGCACAGCAGAGCCCAGGGAAGTTCATCACATCCATGATGCTATGGCCCCCAGTGCAGGAAAGCAGAAAGAACATCCAGCACGCCTGAGAGCTTGAAGTTGCACTTGTGCGTGCACCTCACCTCCCACCACAAAGCAGGGCTGGGTGACACTTACCTGCTCCAGAGTACTTCAGCCACCACAGGACCTCTGCGTACCCCAGTTAGACCACACATCCCTGAGCTGCCCTAAGGGCTTTCAAGCAGGAGAGGTCTCTGTGGAGAAGTCTCCCATGTACAGTCCATGACACATGCATTTTCCAAGCTGTTCATCTAAACGTGGCCCTCTACAACCTAAATCCACTCAGCATTTGCCCTTTTTGCACAGCAGCCATGGGGCTGCTCACAAACCAGAGCCAGGAGCAGCCTTTTGCCACACTTTAATAAACACCATCCCAGCCAAAAGGTGGGGTCCTGCAACCCCACCACAGACAGGTGGACCAGAGCACACCAACCGAGGATAAACTGGGTGAGCAAGTGTTTTAGCCTACCTCTTACGTCTTCACTAGTCCTTGGAGCGTCCCCAATTTCTCATCAACGTCCAGCAGATTCTTCTGGCTGCTTGACCAACCCTTGCTGCTCAAATCTGGAATTTTCTTCAACAAAACAGAAGAGACAACCTGTCAGGTTACCAGGTGGGGCTCTGCCATCTCTTCAGGTTTAGAAAACAACAGAGGGAGGGGGGTATCTGTTTTCCATAACAGATATAATGGAAATAACCGATGACAGCTGGGAATAACCGATGTAAACATGAAACTAGTTTAGATGAAGAGCCCTCCCACATGAGCATCACAGTCCAGCCCCAAAGCACGCATTTGCTTAATTTTTTCGATTTAGAGACATGAAAGGGGAGAGGGGAAAAAAAAATAAGCAGCTTGGGGCATCTCTGATCTTTAAAGACAGACAGCAATGCTCCCCAGCGAAAACAGCACAGCAGCACTAAAACGTCAGCCCAACACCAAGGCATTTGCCCACGAGGTCTTGGGCTGCCTAAGCCCTAATCCTGCAAAGCCTCACACACGTGTTAAACCGTGCAGGGAGAGGCCAATCCGACTGAACCCGGGAGTGTGAAGAGGAAAGCACGCACGTATGGCTTTGCAGCACAGACACCGAGGACTGGAAATGGGAGAGAGACTTTCTGGGCTACATCTGACATGTTGCCTAGTGAGACGGAGTCTGAAGCATTACTGTAACCAGCCGTGCCTTCAGTTATAGCAGCAAATATGCTTTTTGTGTTAGACAAACAAATTATCAGTTGAGATCCATGCTCATTATCTAGCTTTTGTGGCTGAGCTTGTTTTGTTTCCTCCTTCCTTTTTAAGTGCTTTGAGGAGAGGAAAAAAAAGTCTTATGGTTCTGCATTATTAAAAATGAAAAATAGGAGCCAAACTCCACTGGCAAGAGGAAAGTCTGGGAGTCTCTTCTGCAGAGACGCTTTCCCAAGGGTGACAGTGACTCCAAGCCTGGAACATCACATGCTTTAATTAGTACTCGACGCCGAGCTGATGAGCTTCGCTAGAGCCCTCCCCAGGACCCCATCCAAAGCCTGGGCAAGTCAGCGGGAGGATGCTACAGAAACCCAAACTACAACCCTCATCCATCCCTCACTCACCTACAAAGCCTAGATAAATAAATAACCGCCTCCCCCAACTCCGCTGGGTGCCTGATGGAGAAACCCTCATTTGCAGAGCACTGGGAAATAATTAAAAAGTTTTCCCAGAGCTTAAAAGGAGGGAAGTGGACCGTTTGTCATGCCAGCAGCTCATGGTGTGCCACAATTTATCATGCTTGTCAGGTGTCAGCCACCAAGAAATTTAACTCCAGCTGCCCCAAGCCCAACACGCGCAACGCCCCATCACTCAAAACCTGCTCTGCCAGGCACCCCTGAGCTGACAAGTGACTGGCAAGGAGGGGAGAGGGCTCCTCCCCACCAAGCCTCTCACTCTACAGTGCCAGTGCAACTTTTCAGTTTTTTTGTGGGGTTTTGTGTGGGTTTTTTTTACGCGCAGATGAAGCAGAACAGAGGAGACCAGGCTACAGCAAGCGGCAAGGCTCGTTCATCACCACCTGGCAGGGACCCGCCTGGGCTGTCACTCCAGCTTGGCAGGGATAGGACAGAGAGATGGGTTTAGTACTGAGCACCCTTGGGGAGGTTTTTGCAGCATCCTCTGCTCAGGCTGTAAGGACACGGCTCTCACAGGGACAGTGCGTTATACTGGGGACAAAGTGCAAAATCCTGATGCCTTGGCTGAGAGATATCCCTGGAACCTGCTCATATGGAAAGGACTGACACCTCCTGCTACCTCTGTGCCCTGTCCTGATGGGAAGAGCCATCCCTGACACAGGTCCAGCAGCCCAGCTTTCCCCATGGAAGTCGAAGCATGCATTTGCTTTTTGAGAACCCCAAATTGAGGTCAAATTGGGTTTTGGAGGAGCTCAGTGTGCTCAAAGCAGGTTGCCAGCTGAAAGAAGCAACCTCCGGCCATGAGCTACAGCTGAGCCAGTGGGAGGATCTGTGAGCTACACTGCCCCAAAAACAACGGACAGCCTTGACCACAGCTCAGGCAGGCTCATGTAAGCAAACATCACCAGCCACAGAGCAGGGACAAGTCCTGGGGCAGGTGTCTGCAGGAGGGCTTGCACCAGTCCTGAGCTCTCCCCACATCACTCAGGACTTGACGGCAATGCCACGGCCAGGACACTTAATCAGTGTGACACCTGCTTCATCGGGCCTGGCTGGGCTGTCCCCAGAAATATTCTTGGTTTGGCCATTTCTGTAGCAACAAGCCAAATTAGGAAGAACTTGTAATTATTGCAATACAAAAGCACTAACTGTTTAAACATGTCCCTGCAAAACCCCGAGGGAAACCCAGAATCCATTGCATGCTGCATGTCCTACATGATGCATCCGCATGCTACAGCAAGGGCTAAGGGATAACTGAACCACTTCTTGGGGAAAAAAAGCCAAACACACAGCATTTGCCAAAAATCTTTCTCCCCAGCACAAATCTACGTCGATCTGGGATCAATGAGTTTTACTTGTACCAGCAGAAGGGGCCCACAGTTTCCCAGCAGCAAGGCATCCCGTGCAAGAGCTGGGGCGTAGGTTTTGCACTCACATGTGCTCAAAGCAGCGCAGTTCCTGCTGTGGGAGCAGAGCTGCCGCTACCTCCCCGCACACGCTATATATAATACACCCACACAGCAGCATTTTTCGGAGGCTCGCAACTTGGCGCGGGGAAGGTGGATTTTCGTGGTGTCAGCAATAGCAGATCCCTGACACCTGGCTGAAAACCATCCCCATAACTATCAGACCCGGTCTCACAGCGCAAAGGTACTGGAGTTTCTTCGGCACAAAAACTGCAAGAATTTTTCTGGGTTTTTTTTTTGGGGGGGGTGTTGTGTTTTGGTTTTTTTTGGTTTTTTTTTTTTAGATGTGGATAAACTAATGCTTTTTTCTCCCCCAAACTGCATTCTGAGAGCAGCTTAAAATCCTCTTTGCTAAAATTTTCCAAAAAAATTCAGCCGGAGGCAGAGACATGTGAAGTTTCAGTCCAAATGGTTAAAGGCTGGCGTAGTTTCAAGCAACTGAAGACAGGGGCTTATAATCAGAAGTGTCAGGCAACCTTAATTATATTATTTCCTGAAGGAAATAGTTTTCCCTGCCGAAGTCCAGAAGTTATTAAAAAAAGTTGACCTCACTGGAACCAATCAAGATGGAGACAAGAAGCCTGTGATGGATTTTTAAGGCAGGCGAGTTCACGCATCTGTATTTTCAGGGGTCCAGGATTTTAGGACAGGTGTTCCTGGAGAAGCCTGGTCCTGCGACAGCCCTATGGCCAGGATCCAGCATGCAGAGCCCCCTCCATCCATCCTCCCCAAGCCCCCCAGGCACGGGGACACGGGAGCCCCGTGTGCCTGAGGAGGGTGCTCGCCTGCGCCCGTATCGATCGCTTTGCCAACGCAAGCAAAGAAAAACAGCCGGCTGCTTTGTAGCTGTCAGGAGCACACAGGCTTTTTGTCCGTCTCTTCCTCTGCGCCCATAAATAAAAGTGACAGCAACTTTATTTAGGACTTCTTCCAGTTAAGAGGGAATGGAAGAAAAGTGAAAAATGAAATTGTAGCTCAGCAAAGGCGGAGGGGGAGGATCCTGGAGGCACAGCTCTGTCTCTGCTGCGGCTACAGCAACCTGGGCTGGTGGCAGCCCTCACATTCCCAAAACCAGCACCTCCTCATCCCCATCAGTGCACCCTTCTCCTCCGCCCTTCCAGGCAAAGAAAAATCTTCCCATGTGCCCCTGCCTCCTGCCGCCCATCAACTTCCCAGTGCTAGCCAGGAGGCTCAACCATCTGGAGGGAGTCAGAAGTGGAATAACTGTGTCTCCTTCCCTCCTGAAAGAGATTAAAAAACCCTCAAATAATTCAGAGGAGAGAGTCACCTATCCCCTGCATATACGCAAAGGTTGTACTTGTAGCATCAAGAGCGGCCCCAAAATGCAGCTCAGCCTCATGCAGCTCACCAGTGTGGCTGAGCTGTGAGTGCAGCTTCTCTACCAGCGTCCGGCACCACAGGCTGTTTTGGTTATAACCTCTAACGGATCTTTTGCAACTGAGGCAAGACCTCCTTTCCATTAAAAGCATGGAAAGATACCCAAAAAGCAGGAGAGGATCTGAAGACTGCTCCATGAGAGGGCTGAGCATCCAGCAGAGCTGGCCCCAGGCATGGGGGAGCACAGCCAGGTCTGGAGCATCCCGGGTCTGGTCTCCCCCAGCTCCCTGCAGTGTATCCCAGCAGTGCAGCACCTCGTGTCTCCCAACGGTATGGCAACACATTGAAAACACAAGCTGTGTATCAACCTTCTTCCTGCTTGTACCACTTCTGAGCTGGAGATATGCCATGTGCAGAAATCCAGTGCCCAACACGGGCTGCAAGGCTTGCACCGCCTGCACCATGGAGCCAGTTCCCAGATGTTTGACTGGAGCTAAACTGGAGTTATTCCATGCATCTACATCTGCACACAAACACACTCAGTGCAGGTGTGTACCCAGAAAGGTTCAGGGTGGAAGTTGTGTGCAGCTCCCCAGGGAGAGAGGCTGCGAGTGACCTCATGGGTTTCTTCCACCACTGCCCTCTCCGCTGCCGTGAGTCAGAGATTAATGACAGGCCATTTGTCAGCACCGGTGGCATCATCGCCAATCTCATTTCTGAGCAGACATCTGACCTTGCTTGCATCCCCGAGACCTGTGTTACCGCACTGCTCAGGCAGCCGCCTGACAGCTCCCGGGGGATGCAACGCAAGGCAGGGGACTGGACTGTCACACAGCCTGATCCTGACTCAGGCTGCACAAGACAAACCTTTCAGCTGTGGGATGAGTGGTGAGTGTTCGTAGGCTTGTCCCACTGCCCTACCCTTCTCCCAGTCGGTATGTAAGCAAGGGTCTCCCTTTCTGAGTCCTGGATTAGGTTATGGAGGAGGGAGATCTGTCCTCAAAGAGGGCTCAGGCAAACCCAGCCTTGCCTGAATCTCAGGAGGGGAAAAGAAAAAAAAAAAACAAACAGACTTTTTTCCCCATGCCTGCAGCATCCTGTGTCTCAGCCCTGTCTGGTGGAGCACCACACTACTCAGCCAGCTGGGGGATTCAATGTGCAGTACCAGCTGTGGCAGCCAGACCTTCTCCACAGCCAACCATGACCCGGGCTGAATTTTAACCCAGTTCTCACTCAACGAGGACACCAGATAAAACGCAGACACAGACCCACCCTGCATTTCTGAGCAGAGCTTGTACCTGTGTCCTGCAGAGTACATGAGCTATGCGACAGGATCCAGCACCCCTCTGACCAAACCAGGCCCTGTTGCCACCGTACAAGTCTACCATGCAATGACCACTTGGACACCACACATAGCTCTGGTCCTTGCCCCTCAGAAACGGAGTTAGTGAGACCACAAGATGTACAGGGGAAGGGGAACAAAACTGCTTTGGCATGAGAGCACACCAAGCACACCAAGACTTTTCAGCCTGGGAAGAGGGAAAGGGAAGGAGGAGGAGACAGGACTCAGCCACAGGACCTCAGGCTTGACACACTGTGACCAAACTACGATGTTCACACAGCTCCTTGCTAAACGGCAGAAAACAAGCAATTTGAAGAGGAGTGTGGAAAATTCAAGGAGAACAGGTCCTCTGACAAATCCCGGTCCTGATCAATCTTCATCTCAACATAACCCTCAGCCTCAGACAGCCAGATGCTGGGAGGATTGCATCCCCACCGGGAGGGACGAGACACCCGACAGGACAGCTCTTCATCTGCAGTAAGTCAAGCCAGTCCCAGCTCTTGTACTTCTCCTAAGAGGAACGAATTAAAACGATGTGAGACTGGGAAAAGACACACTCAGTTAAAATGAAGAAATCAGTGCCATTAAACATCATTAGAATAATATGCCCAGAAAGCTTCATAAAAGGAGATACCGTAAGATTGAATGCTCTCCAGACCCTCATTTTACACAGACCCAAAACACCAACCAAGAGTCTCTTCTAACAGCCAACTATCACAACTATCTGAAGTTTTTTTGGGTTTGTGCGTTGTGTTTTTTTTTCCTGAGGAGCTTTTTGAGTTTGCAATTGAAACTACAATTCTTTTGGTTCCCAGGGGAAAAAAAATAATCATTTTTCATTAAGCTGAAGCAAATGGCATTTTTGCTTGTCAAAAATATTTGACACAACTCTGACAGACTCGACCAGACATATAAATAAAAGATTTAAACCCTTCTGCTTCAGAGCTTAAGAAAAACACGCTGTCAGCCCCAAACTGGTACAAGCTCTCTCCTACAGGTCATGCTCCCCAGGAACTGCCAGCACCATCCTGGCATTGATGCTGGGAGGGAGGACAAGGACCAGCCTCACCACCCTGTTCTTCTAAGTAAGTAAAACCCTAGCAGCCCATGTTATCTTGCTGCAGGCTGCTGTCTCTGAGGCTGGATCAGGCTCCTCCGTCTCAACAAGCGAACAACCAGATCTGGTGGCAGGGAGGTGAGCGACATTGATCTCTTCCCTCTCTTGCCACCATCCATATCCGATAACGGCATCGACCGGGAAACGCTGGATGCTTTATTTCCTCGGCCACCCGGACTGTGCATCAGCAGCCATCAGGCTTCCTTCCCCATCCGTCGTGTCAGCGACACGGCCGCAGACACTGTGACAAGACACAGAGCAGTGTCGAAGCCCATTTCGAAATCCTTCTATCCTATTCAAGCTAGAGAGGCTTATCTGCATGGATTTATATTGTTTGCCCCAATATTTAGCTACTGAGCTGACTAATCTGTGTGCAAGGAAAACCCCGGTGGCTCAGAGGCTGAGCAATCTACATCATTCATCATTTAGATTTGCTATTGTCTTAATCCTCTTTAAACTACTGTATAATACATAAGGGAATGGATGTCCTATATGCTTGGGATATGCAGAAAAAACCCAAGCTGAAACTGAGAAACCTGGACAGAAGCTAGAATGACAGATCCTACCGAGCCACAGAAGAAAAAGGAAACCTGTTGCACACTCTGACAGCTGGCTTGACTTCTTGCTCTCTCCACCCCAACAGCATTTAAATATTTCCTAGCCAGCTTCCTAAAGCAACACGTAGTTCCCCTGCCCTCTCCCCTCATCACAACCCCATTCTGAACTGGGGACCCCAAGCCGTGCCAGTAAACACAATCTGGTCTTGCCAAAGCTGCTGCCCCAAGGACAAGCACCCCTGCGCTCCGGGAGCTGGGACATCCCAAACCAGCATCTGCCGCATCCCCGCTGCTCTCAGAAAGGCAACAGTTCTCCACAGCCCAGCGTCATGCTTTGGGCCCTGCTTTGCAAACAGGCTGGCTCGGGTCAAAGATTGAAAGTCTGGAATCACGCTGTGCATTGCTGCGGTGCCCAGCAGGAGGATGAACAAAGAACAGGTTTCTTTAGAGAAGGAAGGAGTTTGGGGGGAGAAGGAAGGGGTGCAACAAGGCAGTAGCAAATGAGGCTTTAGTTCCTTGCCTGCCAGAGCTGAGGGAGCTAATAAACAGACAGATGAGAGCTAAATTGTCTTCTGAACCTCTGTATCAGTATTCACATTACAGAGGCTGCTTCCAGCAATTCCAGCGTATTAATAATAAATGCTACATAATTACAGCAGACTTGCTTTTGTCCTCTCTTCCTGTTTTCTGTCAATGTCTGCTTAACCCTGTGCAGCCCACAGCCTTCTCTCCACTGCCACCAGCCCCTCCGTGGGCAGCACAGCCCTGGCACCACGGATGGGTGCCTCTCCCAGCTCCCTCCCAGGCTGGACATAGTGCAAGGAGAGGGGAAGGAAAGCTCAAATGCTGATGCCAGTCCACAGCAATAGCCTTCTACCTGTCAAAGCTGTAATGATGTCGCTGCAGGGCATTAAAAAGGAATATTTGGGGCCTCAGAGGTAGCCCCAGGCTGGGATGAGATGGGGATTGTGTAAATGCCATCTCCAAAGCACAGAGGAACACCAAGTCACTGACAACTTCTTAATAGCCAACAGGGCTTACGGCCTCTCATGGTTTTCATCTTCTCCAGATTTGCAGCTGGAGGTGTCTTCCCTACAGAGATGCTTTTGGGGTGTCTGCCCCAGCCCACCAGGAGCCCATGGTCAGTGGGAGCTGTTGGCTGTGACGGCTGCCTGGGATGTGGTGGCCAGGAGCAATAAACCGCACACTGCTGGAGATAGCCGCAGGCTTGGGGGCAACCCCAGAAGGAAGCAACCGCAGGAACATACAGGACATGACCCACAGGTCCCAAGTCTGACACCAAGGTAAAGAAGAATGAAGTGTTTGTGTAATCAAGTTCCAGGCCAAAACATCTCCATCTTGTGCAGCCACCTCCCCGTGTGCCTCCCTTGTTCTCCACAGTGCCAGGGACCCTCAGACACAGTCGCTCTTCCCAAGCATCCTTCTTCCTAGACAAGCTGTATTGAAATGCCGTGTCCTTTCCGATCACTTCATGAGCTGATTCAAATGAGCATTAAAGACCCTCTGGCACTTTTCCCCTGAATTTTAGAAGCGTTTCATCCAATCTAGATGCAAACTGAGCTCTGGAGCCTGCTTTGCTTCCCACAGGACTGTCTTGATAAACATTTCTTTCTGAATCACAGACAAAGAGCATCAAAACTCTGGAGAAGGGTCCACGTTAACAGTGCAACAGCTGTTTATAGCAAAGCACAGGTTTAATTTGCACCTTTCAGGCTAGCTCTCTCTTTTCCCAGCCTTGCAGGGAAGCTGCCATGCCCCCTAATATGGCTTCAATAATAGAAGAGAACAAATACCTCAAATGGGATTTCTGCAAGAAGAAACCAACATGTAAAACAAAGCATGCCTGCCTTCCAGTGTGAATTAACTCAGCTTCTGCCCTGACTATAGACCTTTTCAGATATGAGACCCACTGGACAGCGAACGAATGCCAAGCAACCCAGATGCAAATCTCTCCCTGCACAGAAAGAGCCTCAAATGCTAAGGGAACACTTGGCTAGAACAGCTGAGCATTGAGAACCTTTGAAATGGAAACAAACCCAACAACTCGAACCCAGCTACATCACTCACACAGGGAAGATAAGGCTGGAGCAACATAAGACTGACTGTCCCTTACACACCAGTGTACCACCCTACCAGGGACAAGCACAGCATCCCCCAGCACTGGCATCCTGCCACCGCTCTCCGATGGTTCCCATGGCTGCACATATCCACTTTGTGTTTTCTGTGCCATCTCCTCTGCAAGGTGAAGCATAGAAGTGTTTTTCTCCCTGTACACATCATAGTCACTTTTTTAAGGTTCTCAGAAAATGAAGCAGCAACCAGTTGTTCAGGAAAAAATGCTGAAGAAAAAGAACCACAGCTCTTCTCTGTCCTACAACATAGGTAGAGGTGCTAGACAAGTGAGAGGTACAGACCATGCAAATGATGGGAGGAATGCACAGGACAGGAGTTCTCTGGACCGCTCACATGGAGTGGGCATGGCAGGGAAGGATGGAGCAGAACAGGGAGTAGGGAAAAAGAGGTATCATCATCATCACATCAAGCTCTTCCTTGCGGGATGATATGAGGAAGTCTACTTTGAGAGCCACATTGCTATAAGATAGCCACAGGGTATGAGGAAGCTTAAGTTCATCCTTGCTGGGTGGCCCTGGGCAGGTCACATCTCCATGGGCTGCTGCTCCCTGTGCAAAAGGCACTCAGCAGGATGGAGTCCCCACACACCGCTGTGAGCTGGCGTGGCTAGGAAAGTAACAAGCCACATGGAAAGGGAAGGGAAACCTACCAAGGGCTGCAAGGAAGATGACCTATGTCAACCCCAGAAAGAAAGATCCCAAGCTGGACTGCAGGTCCAGGACACATGCAGCCACTCAGCCAAGCAACCTGTGCTGCTGGAGCAGCTCCCACCTGCAGAGGGAAGCGATGGCCCTGCCAGCCCCTGCTAGCGCCCACCGGACAGACGGACAGCCTCCAGCACTGCTGGGCTGGCTGTCACAGGGGGCTTGCAGGCATGGGAGGACAGTGGAGCACCCAGACTGTTCTGTATGCCCCTCTCAATTTGGGCGACCCAAGTCACACCCAAATCCTCCCAGCATGGATCCCTGCATCACAGTGCTACAGATGAAAGCAAGATTTGCCCCAGGATGATCAGCCAGCACTCCTAGATGCAAAGGCAGAAAAGCATTAGGCTTCTGAGCCCCCAGGCTCATCTCCAGGACAGCCTGCATTACACCAGCTTTCCAGGGCTGTTTCCTTGCTTTCCAACAGCATCCATGTCCAAAGCCAATCCCCCAAACCTCAGGATACTGCTCTGCTGTTGATGGCAGCACGTTGCAGGCTGCGTGAGCCTCCTGTGTCAGCCCCCTCCGCAAGCCATTTCAAAAAAAGAGAGCAAGTTATTAATTACAAATTAAGCTGCTAATTGATACTAAGCTCTGTTAGCTCTAGGGGAAAGAGAGGCAGACCTGTGCCCCTCACACCACGGCTCGCTGATTGCAGCTGCGATATGATGGGCCTGAGCTCCCTAGGAAAGCTCCTGGGGACACAGCCACACTGCTTCCAGCTTGAGCTGCACACACCAGCCGCAGGGATCCCTAACTTTTCATTTCTTCCAGCCCTGACCTGTCTCCAACCACTGTGACAACCAAAGGTTCAAACACCCTCTCCCAGCTGATGGTCAGACCCAAGTGCAAATCCAAAGTCAGCACCCACAAGCACCAGCCATTGCTCCCGCTAGACTTTTTCTATAAGACAGCAATTGGGGGTGACAGCCCCAGGGCTCCCCAAATAAAGATCCCCTTGCTGAGAGGGGATGAACAGCTTCCCCATCACCACATCCCAGCGATGCTTAAAGGTTTGTACAGCAGTAAGTTTTCGTTTTGTTTGGCCCTGTGTGGACTCCTGCACCTCGCAGAGGACAAGGAGATGAAGCAATGCAAGAATCAGTGCACGTCCGACAGGAAAGATCGTGTCAGCTTTGATCCTAGAGCTGAAGAAACCCCTCCTGCCACAAGTTTCTCAGCTCTGCCTTTTGGAAAACTCAGAAACACAGTGCAGAATTACCTCCTCTCTTAATAAGTAACAGGTAATAAGTAATTAAATAGTAAAATGAATAAATAATGAGTCATAATTCTTTAATAAGGGACAGTAAAGCTTGAAGTATTGCACCCCTTTGTCCCAACTTTGAAGCACACGGGAAGGTCCTCTCTTGCAGAGGGAAGCACAGCACTTGCCCGTGCTGGCCAGACCTGCCTTGTGCAGGGGCTCTGCTGGAGCAGGGCAAGTTCTGGGTTTGGCCATCAAGCAGCCGATACCAAGGTCTCCATCCATCCACTCTCACACCGCCCTGCTGCTCAGGCAGCTCAATTAAGCCTAACGAATTACATCCAGCACAAGTCACGAGCAAACGCAGGAAGACTTGGCGACCATGGTGCTGTGCTAGCAGAAGGTGAATAAATAAAATTGACTCAAGTTGACAGAAAACTGCACAGTGAAGCTTGATGGAAATTGCCAGTTCAGTGATAGAGATTCTGTAGCAAAGCATCCGTTTGAGTGACTTTGGCTCAAAAAGGGGCAAAAAGAAAACATGACAAAAGCCAATTCTGCTTTTAAATAGGAAAAACTCCAGAGAAGTTTTATGCTATTTCAATATCTAAGTTAAAAACAAACAACAACAACAACAAAGTGTTTAACCAAGAAGAAAGAAAATATTGCTAGTTACCAGAATGGATTTAGGATCAGATCTGTAGAATAACATCGGTTGGCCCAGATCTCAACCTAATACCATGCAGGAGGAGCAGGACCAGCCAGCTCAGGTCACACAGGGTCAGGGCTGAGCATCTCAAAGTCTAGACCTTTCCCGTCCCTCACTCCTGTTGCAGTGTTTTACCACACTCAGTTGGTCAAGATACTACTTATTGCCTGATAGGCAATCAGATACTCCAAATTGGGCTGTTGTCTGCTGCTCTGTCCCTGGGTGCTTCCAAAAATGAGTCCATCTCCTGCCTCTCCTCACCCATCAAGGGGCTCAAAACAGCAATAAGACCCTCTGAACACTCTTCCTCACCTTCCCTTCCCCAGCCTTCACACACTCACTGCTCTCAGCATCTCCTACACCATTCTTCTTCACAAACCCTCCAAGTTTCCCTGATGACAACCACCGATGAGTTTTGACATCACATTCCCACAGGAGATGGTGGTGGGGAAATGCTGTAAACCAAACCAGACTACATAGCTTACTAGAGGGCAAGAAACTCTTCCCAAATCTAGTCGTTGCCATAAGTGACAGTTTTCTCTTCAAAAAACAAAGAGCCCTGCTCCATGGCGATACAAGCAGTTGCCATTTCAACACACTTTCCCATTTGAAGACAATTACGGCAAGGTTAATGGGGCAGAGAGGATGCCAGTCGGCTGGGTAATGATGTCAAAGCACCTGGCATTGCCTGGGCAACAGCTAGGCAGCAGGGATGCAAATGAAGGCTCAGGATTGCACTTGGTCCCTGGAAACGAGCTGATGCAATTGAGCATATCAACATTAATGAACATGGAAATAACAAGAGCACCCAGAGAAATAAGACACTGATGGCGGGGAAGAGGAGGGGGAAGAGGGGGTTGCATCCAGCAGGAAGCGATGGCTATAGGCACTGTGCTGGGTGTCAATGGGAGCAGGCTTCATGGTGCTGAGCTTCCTCCAAGTCTTCACTCTGAGGTGTTTCGCATGGTTTAAGACTCCAGCTTTACACACCCAAGACTGATCACATTGTCTCTCTGCTGAAGTCTCTCCTCCAGCTTTTGGTTCCTCTCCAGGCAAGCTATGACAGGGAGAGCAAGAGGGGAGCTGCATCGAGATGTGCATCAAGAGGGCACATCTCAGAGTGATCTGATAAACATGGGGCCAGGCAGCAAAGACCAAGGGGCCAGAGGTGCACAGGAGTAGAAGTGCTTGATGGCATTGCAGTGCAAGGAGCAGTGACCTGCTCAGCAGGAAGGCTGCTCCAGCAGTGCAGCCCAGTCCTCTTCAAAGCTTGCAGTCCCCACATTATCTGCAATTAATATTTTGAAGCTTGCAAGCAGAGCAACAAGAGCTGCTATGCGGGATGTTGTCTGCCAGGACAGCACTTGGCACAATGTGCTTCCATGGACCAGGACTACAGGGCAGCAGGTAAGAGTGCTGCAACCCTCAGACACCAGCAAGCCATTTCTAGCTTTGGTCCACTATCCAGCTAGAGTATCTTTTCCCTAGTCCATGAGTTCCATCGGATCCTCCTCAGCACATTTACTACCTGGAAAACCTTCACTCCTATACTGTAACAGTCAGTGCTTTTCTACACCTGGCCTTTAAGCTCACTCCATGCCACCACTCTCCCTCTTACCTGACCACATTCATGCTCCAGCAGTGATGCAGCTGCCTTTGGTCCCCAAGCAGAGGCCATTCATCCCTTCACGTCCCAGTGGCATAGGTGGGCTGGTGCCCCACACCTACCCTCTCGTGCTTTCTGTTCAACCTCTTCAGCTCCACAGCTCACCCCAAAAATATGCTCCAGGGCAGCAACAGCTCCACCAGCAGCCACGGTGAGGTCCCACAGGGGTTCTCCTGCCCCAGGAAAAGCTACATTAGATGGGCAGGGGGAAGCTGACAGCGTTTCTAACACCAGTGACTAGCAGAGCTTGCACAGTTGACATGCAGCTGTGCAAATGAGACCTCAGCAACCACCCCCCAGCTGCAGTGATTCCCTGAAGGCATGAAGAGCAGTATCAGGGACACAAAGCAGCCGACACCACAGGGGAGCCGTTGGGTCATGCATCCATTTACAAGGTCATCACCCTGTGCCTCTTTAAAGCCCTTCACTTTCGCCTAAGGCAAGTCAAGGTGGCTTGGACAGACCCTGCTACTCCTGCTTCACTGATGCTCTGCTATCCCCTGCCCTTGCGCTGCAAGCCCCTCGGAGCAGAGAGCATCCTTCTCCACTCTCTGGAAACGGCCAAGCAAAGCACCAGCCTGTGACATAAATAACACTGGCAATGGGCAAGAGCAGTGCAGCCATGGGCTCTGCAGGGACGGGAGCATCCCCGGCCAACCCATGCCCAGGCTCTGTGGGACACAGGGCTTGCCCTGAGCAAACACCTTCCAAGCATCCTCCCGGCTCACGACAGCAGGACCAGGCATGCCTGGGCTCACAGCAGTGCTATCTCCAATGCCAGGCCTCTCCCTGAGTCCCAGCATGTTGCTTTTAAATATCAGCAGTAAAACCATCTACACATGAGAGGGAATTAAATGGAGGAGGAGGGAAAAAAAATAAAAAAAGAAAAAAGAGAAAGACAGAAGGGAGAAGAGACAGCTCTGCTAATAGCAAGTCAGCCAGAAGTCTCCAAATCCATTTGAAATGAGTAGGGCTTAATTTAACTTAATGGTTTTGTCAAACATTGGCACTCCGTTAAAAGCACAGGAGAGCTGGTAATCCAAATGCCAGTGGCTCTGCCTTTGCTAGTTACATGAAGGCTGCTGTTCAAGTCCCCAGACAGATCCATCTGGCTTCACGCAAGCAGCAAGCATGGTCCTGGCTACTGCAGTTGCTCATTAGGGCAGCTCTGTATTTACTTAGCACTGGCAGCAGCCCTGGCTTTGCCCAGAATGCAAAAACAAACACAGCCACGGCATTTCTGAGCTTGTACATCTTAAGGCAGCTCCAGGCTTCTCCTGAAAACACAGCTCAGTCAGGGGAAGAGAGATTTGCAAGTTTCCCTCAGGAAGACAAAATGAAATCTCTCACCTATGTGGATTTTGGAAAGAAGTTGGAAGAAAAAAGAAAAGCAAACACTTTGCTCACAGGCAAGCAGAGAAAGCCCATGGGTTGAGCTGCAAAAGCCAGTTCCCACCCAGCCCTGCTCTCCCTCCTCTCTCCAGCAGTGCTCCCAAGGGCTCCCAGCAGTCCCCATGAGATGGGACAGGGCTCATCCCCAGGGGAAACCAGGCAGCACTAGCTCTGCTGCTGTCAAACCCTCTTCTAGAGGAAAAAAACAGATATATCAACCTGCTGTTTAAGATGATCTTCCCTCTGCACACAGGAGACTGAGACAATCTTTGCACACAAGGAGGGACAAGACAGAGGGTGTTTAAGCCTCCTCACCTGTCCTTATGCCCTATTCCGGTAGCAGATGGGGAATTCAGGACACCTCATATGCTGCCTTGTGGTTTTTGTCCCGCCTCTGAGGACACCAGTGGATGACAAGGCTCTGTGTGATTCAAGCCACCGAGACACAGGCACACTGGAGACAAGGACCAGAGCACTCTCCCCTTTGCAGTGACAACAGTCCAAAAAGGTCAAGCTTGCTTGTGCTGTCTTGGGAGGAGGCTAAAATGGTTGCTTTTAACCTTGCAACCATCTGCTGGACATCAGTCAGCCACAGATCTGTCCTCTGCACCCACATCCTTCAACACACCAGCAGCCACCACAAACTGGTGAGACCAGAGACTTTGGGAGCACAGCTCTGCCTACCTCCCCAGCTCCATGTGCTCCCAACAGCAGATCCCAGAAACCTCCTCGTCCCCAGGGCAGAACCTCCATTTCTCAGCACACCCCTCAACCCTCCCTCTAGCTCAGCGCAAAGCACCCTCCCTGCCATATACCCCAGGCAGCCGGCGTTTGTTCAAAGGGCCAGCACTAAAGGAAGCAGTGCTGCCAACCCCCAGCCTCTCAGCACAGCCCCAGAGCAAAGGGTTACAGAGGGAAGCAAGCCCTAAACTCCAGGCACATGGGCTCATCCCCCCCTCCACACAGTGCAGGTGGGGAAGGGGCAACAGGAAAACTCGAGGGGGGAGCAGTGGAGGCTTTTGAGCCTCTGCATCCCTTTAAACCTCCCCTTCCATCCCAGGACCTGGATTCCTGTTTGATTTAAGACGCAAATGGGATCGAGTTTAAAGGTCTCAGCCTGGCCCTTGACTCCTTGGTGGGAGTCTTTCCACATCACAAAACCACCAGACAATTCAGCCTGATTGACAGCCTTTCAGGCAGAGGGGCCCGGGGCTGGACGGAGGGGAGGGGGCTGTGGGTCAGGGCTAAGGGGGGGCCACCGGAGCCATGCATGGGGCTGGGAGAGCCGGGGATGACTGCAAGGTGGGGACGATGCTGAAGGGTTGTGCTTCCAGAGGAAAAAGGTTTCTAGGGAAGGATGAGAGAGGCTAGAGCATCCTTGAGGGACGCAGTTCTGCTTAATACTGGCAAAAGCCAAACTGCAGATACCATGTGCAAAGGAAAAAACAGAGTAGGTTTAATGTGCTTTTCCCCCGAGATAAGTGGATAGCAGTGTACACCAGAGAAAGCAGGGACCTGAGGACAAGGCAGAAGAGGGACCCCACGCTCAAGGAGAGAAGACGGGTCAGTGACAGGCAAAAGCCAGGAGGGGTCAGGGATGGGAAAGCAGGTGAGCAAAGCCAGCACTCAGTGACCCCAGGATCAGCCATCGAGGCTGCGGCAAAGAATGAGATGGCAGCATGGAAACACACACATGGGCACACACGTGATCGTGTGCACCCTGTGCTGTATTCTGCCTCGTGCCCCATCACAAGCCAGCGCAGTGAAGGAACATCACCAAGTTTCCCCTGCAGAACATGCAGAATCCCCAGAACAGCCGGGAGAAATGATGAAGTAATTCCTCTTCTCCTCCACCCTCCTCCTCCTCACACCCACCCAGGAGAGCTGGGGACATCCCACAGCTCCCACCAACACAGCTCTTCCCCCTGTACCAAGGCTGATTCTAACACCCTCCATGGGTCTGCAGAGCCCAGTCTTCAGCTGTCTGTGGCCAGCCCCTTTCCAAACCTGCTTACATTGTTAATTTTGGGAGAAGGTTCCCTTAAAAGTACTCTCACCTTGCAGTATGGGTCACACCCTTGTTTGACAGCCCCTCGTCTCAAGAGGACACAATGCACCTCTGCAATGAGCTGAGAGTCATCACTTGGGGAGACCTGGCAAGGGAATGTAAGACAACCACAGATACTTGTCATGCTATCTTATTTATCCCCGCTTCTGCACACAGGAAACTCTTTCTCCTACCTTTTTTTTTTTCTCCGTTAAATAAAGGAGAAAAATTTTAAGCTGGTGCTTTAAAGCACAGCAACCGCCAGTCCATCTCCACGGCTTGCCAAGAGAGCAATTCATCCTCTGCCTCTATTCTGCAGTAGGTAAAGCCCCCCCCTTCGCTTTTGTTCATCTCCCCGCTCTTTTGTCTGGCCCTGAAAGCGTTGATCACTCCTGCATGAGGAATGTGAAACTGATGTGATGTGATAGGAACAATGCTCCAGCCCCACTCCTTGCAGCTACATCAAAGTCCCCATTTGCATGGCTTCCCCTTGCCTGCCTGTCCCCCTCTGCCCCCGGCCGTGCTCTGGCTGCTTCAGCGCCTTCATTGTCCTCCTAGCTTCGAGAAACAGCCTTGGCCTCCTGCTAAAAAGGCACTCGATGGCCGCCCCATGCCTGCTGCTGCCTCTGCTCACCCATAGGAGATGGCATCCATGGGCAGCGTGTGGCTGGCAGGAGAGGTGGCAGCTGCAGGTGGCACTGATTCGGGCTGGGATGCGCCAAGACAATGTCTGTTAATCCCGCTGCTGTCCGGTACCTGCTCCCAGATGGATGCTTCTCCCCAGGGCACTGCAATGCTGGGGCGGGGGATCTAAGCGGAGGGATGGGGAGGTGAGGAAGAACCAATCAACCAGGAGGTGTGGGGCAGCAGGGTCCCAACCCTGCTAGAGGAGAACAGGAAATGTGTGGAGGGCATTAACATGAAATTAGGACATTTCGTGAAGGGCACAGGGGGAATGCACATTGAAAAAGTCCTGCTCTTGCAGTGTCTGGGCAGATCCCTGCCTGTTGTTCTGGTGCAGGAGGAGAGTCCAGGAACCAGGCGCTCAGAGAGGACACGACCTGACAGCCGGACACCACCACACCTGTAGCTCTGCCAGCCCATGCAGCAGCCTCTGGTGCTGGCAGGAGAATGGCGCTCAGCAGATGCTGCAAAAGCCACTGGAGCAGCTGTATAAACACAGCTCTGGGTCCAGGCAGCCTCCTGCCAGGCTGCTGAGCCCAGGCATGCTGCCACCAGGTAAAAATCCTGCTGTGACCTTGTAATGAGCAGCCACAACCCAATGCTAAGAGATGCCCTTCCCAGAGCATGTTTCACAAAGAATGCAGCTTCTCCAGACCTCACCAGGTCAAAGGCGTTAACCCAGGGCCAGCAAAGGAGGCTGCCAAGAGAAAACAAACCATTCAGTAAAGCAGAGAGCCTCCCCCCAGTCCCACAGCAACGGAGGCTCCATGGCAAGCCTGTGCCAAGACCACAGCGGGTGGAAAGTGATAGCCCTCCAGCTCCCCAAGGCATTGTCTGCCTCCAGGTGCCCTGGGAGCCCCAGGCAAGCAAGCTCCATTGCCCTTCAGCCAGGTGCCTGCTGCCAGGCAGGGGGAGGCAGGCAGCACCCAGGCAGGGAAGGGGAAAGTCAGGCACTGGCCATGCCACCCGGAGTGCAAGGGGGAGGCTGGCACAGGACGGGATCAGAGGAGAGCAGACCACACAGAACTGTGTAGCACCAAGATACACACTGGGAACAAGGGGGACACTGATGCTCCTGAAAAATTGAGGTGCTGCTGATATAACTCAAAAGCTGAAGGAATTAATTTTTGGTGGAAGAGGGAATACACTGAGTTTGCCCTTGCCACTTACACCAGCGTAATCTGGTTCCCTCCGGTCCTCATCCTGAAGTATGGGACTTCCATTTAACATTAACACCAACCATGATACTGAGCTGGTCTGTGTCACTGACCAATACACAGAGGCAGCGAGCATCTGTCTACAGAAAAAAAGAGGCTTCTAGGTCCAGTCATTTCCAAGCAAGCAAGCAAGATCCAGGTAATCAAGGCTTTGAGTCCAAGCACATCTCCAGTTTGCACCTCATTCAGAAGATCAGTGATCCAGAGGGACTCCAGGTGTTTTGACTTCAAATGCTTAGAAAATGCAAACCAACTGTCCAAGAGCCATTTCTGGATTATCAGCCCACATATCAAAATGCTCTGTGGGTTACCATGTAGGTCATACTGCTCTAATGTTAAACAGGCACTTCTCAGGCCACCTGTACCCAAACAGCCTCCCAGATCCTGAGAGCCCCTGCCTTTTTCTTTAGTTTTTACCTGGTTACTGCAGCCCCCTATTCAAACTCCTCTGCTCTTCATCTCTATCTGAGGTTCAGCAGCCTGCCAAGGGACACAGCACTGGCAATTGTTCCTGATTTATACTGATGGAGAACATAAATTTTCTTTAGAAAAGTAAATAGAGCGATCACCAAAAGGCAGAGCCCTTTTTTTTTTTTTTTTTTTTAATTAATGAGCATGTTTCTGCCTCTGCTTACAGGCGAGGCAGGACAGCCAATGTGAAAGAACTAAGCCCACCTTCCTAACACTTTGGGTCAGATTTGCTACACAAAAGCTCTCTGTTGTGCATTAGACCCGGCCAATGTCACTTCTGGTTAGGAAAGAATAACCTCTGCTAGAGGAACATGCTGGGGTATGATTAAGGAGGACATTTCATTCTGGCATTTGGATTTTTCTCTGCCAAGCTGGTTTATCTTAGGATAACACCAGAACGGCTGTTTTGCTGTAGCTGTCCTCACACACTAACCAGAGTCCCCAGCAGCTCTGAGGCTCCTTCAGCTGGGTTGGGGGGGGGCACAGTGCACCCAACTGTGCTGCCCACCACCCTGCTGGGCTCCCACATAGTCACCCCCCAGGGACTGAACCTCAGTCTCCCCTGTGTCCCCAGGAGGGAAGGCAGCATCAGTCCTTTTTGGTAGCTATAATGGTGCAACAAGTAGCTTTGCTCAGAAAGACAAAAGCCTGCAGGGCACCAGGACAACAGCCTTGCTCTTGTGTTACTGGCAGCAAGCCCTTGCTGAAGAGGTCACAGATAAGATGCTGTACTCCATCATCCTGGCCCTGTACACCGCTGTCAGCAAGACAGGATAGGTCCCACTTCATCTGGACAGCCCCTGTCAGTGCTGCAGCAAGAACAACGAGCAAATGCTTTGTGCCAGCAGGGGATGAAACGCTGCGATCCCCACACAGTGCTCACTGGGGAGTTAAATCCTTCCCCTAAAAGGTGGGGAAACACCAGAGAAACTCCCCCAAGCAGGGCTGGGTACCACTCCTGCCCTGGGGATTGGCCACCAGGAGACATCCATCCTCTGCCTTGCTCTACCCCAATGGTCCCCACCAGCTCCCAGCCACCTCCAGCAGCTGGTGCCAAGCACATGGGATGCTGTCCCCAGGATGCTGCATCCAGAGGAAGACCCTTCAGCTTGCCTTACACCTAACCCAGCATTGCAGCCTGCTGAACCTCAACAGTACCATTCAAGCAGACTCCAGGCAGGCACCCCTAATCCTTCCAGCATGCACAGAGAGCTAAAAGGCAGCAAGACAGTTAAACAGAGCCGCCGCACTTGCTGCATTCAATTGCCATCGGAGGCATACCACAGGTGAACAGGACCTTGAATACAGCTAGACAGATGTTTCAGAGCTCACTAATTCTCTGTCCCTAATTCATTCCTGGTTTCTGCAAGATACAGTCAATTCTTGACCAGCCACCACACATGCATGTTTCTTTGCTTTCAATTCGGCCAGCAAAATCCATTTACCGTGCCTGTCTCATCCGGTTTCCGTCAAGCCTGCTGAATTCTCCTTCAGTGAAATAAGCAAGTTTACTGTAACACCCTCTTTTGTAAGAGCACGGCTAAAATGACAGTCTTTCTGGTGCCTGACTATTTCACTTCACAGCAGGAGCTAAACACTGCTTGTTTTCAATTGTGAACTGTTCCGACTTCTTGAAATGCATGAAAGTACCAAGGGGGTCAATTTAACTGGGAAAGAGGTTTCTAAAATAGAATATTTATTTACCTTGCAGTTTGCTGTGGAGAAGTTTAGACTAGTAATTTACTAGCCAAGGATGCTGGGGTCTCCGGGTGAACATGAGAGGGAAGAGATGCAACTCAACATGCCTTGTCCAACTTTGACCATGAAGAACCAAAAAACAAATTGTTGGTTTAAGTTTCCAGGCTGCAATGCCCTGCCCCACTTGGTGGGTCTGGAGGAGGCAGGGCAAAAGCCCCCCCACTTGCACAGCCCAGATTTTTTTGGCTGTCAGTGCCAGAGCCATATACCACCTTTGGGCCTTACAGAACACGGTTCCAATCCTCTGCAGCATGTGATTTCTATCTCAAGGCACCTCCTAAGGGTTTCCCAGACTCGGTTTGGGGCAGGACAGAGTGAAAAGAAAACCCAGACCTGTTTCTCCCACACCCCTACTCCTTCCTTACTGCTTTTCTGGTGACAGACATCCATGGTAAAGGAGCTACAAGACACCAGTGTTATTGGCCCTGTGCTAAATGCTGCCAAATAAGTATCATGAGAGTCAGGGTGACCCTTTTATTCAAAAGCAGCTGGAGTACCAGCCCAAGCTGCTATCTGCAAGCATGTGGAAGACTCACGCTATTAACTTATGCCCACCTTATGCCCCANCCTCTCCTCCCATCCCCACTCCTGCCTGTGCAGGACAACTGCACATCTGGAGCCAGGCAGCTGATGGGAACCCAGCATGGGGCATACCAAGCCCTGCACGAGGAAACCTGGCCCCTGTACTCCATTTGCAAAACACTTGAAGCCTGATGCTTTCAGCACAGGAAACATCCAAAGTCCTTACGCTTTAGGGCTGAATTCCCCCTCCTGCAGTAGCCTGCAGTTTTCATTTCTCATCCTCTCAGGTTATAGTTTCCTTACACTCTTTTCACATCCTTGCTATTTTTTGGCGGCTCTCAAGTTTCATTCTCTTTTCCAAGTTACATGAGCTGAATTTAAGAGTCCTGCTACTCCTCCCTGCTCATTAGGAGACATAAATTAAAAGCAGAATTAAAGAGATTATTAGCAATGCCACTTGAGACACCTTCAGCCTCT
Source organism: Aramus guarauna (assembly GCA_013400195.1). Lineage (NCBI taxonomy): Eukaryota > Metazoa > Chordata > Aves > Gruiformes > Aramidae > Aramus > Aramus guarauna. Next base: position 96,932 of record VXBL01001334.1, read on the forward strand.
TATTTCCTTGCCATGTACTGTGAATGCTGACCCACCAAGGGACTTTACGTCCAGACCTTGCCAAGTGTTTATCTACATCCTGTTAGGTAGATTTGGGGGAAGAGCTCTCATCCTTCTCAGAAATAAAATAATCTTGAGGCTTTGCTGGAAGCTTTTGGTTCCTGCATCAAGTTTGTTGCAAAAGAGTTTCCACTTCCTAAGGTCTTTTGACAGTGAGCAGCAGATATGACCCACTTGCAGAAAAAACACACAACAAATTATTATTATTTTTTCCTTTCACGGAATTTGGGTAGGATATTACCAGACCTGCATGGGAAATTGAGCTACTGCCTGCAGGGCCCTGGTGAGCTACAGCCTCCCACAGAGACCACGGCTATAGTGAGCCAAGGAAAATCACTGCACACCAGCCTGCTGCCAGGACCAACGGCATCCTGTTGATTCTACACTTCCAGGAGACAAACAACTGAAGACCTGCAGATTTTTATTGCTATGCTCTGCTGCACCCACCTCTTCACCTCTGCAATCCTGTGTGTAGAGAAGGGGCTGAGAGAGATGCCCATTGCTCAGTGCCCAGGACCCAGTGTGCTGACGTTAGCACCCAGAAGCTCAGGGAGGTTGTCTGACTGCAATCAAAGCTATTTCTGAAGCCTCATATGATGTTCATGGGTATAGCCCCTGTTCTTAAAAGCTCAGTTGGTACAAAACAATGGCACAGGGCCTGTGGAGTCCTGCCTCTCCCCTAGCACCATTCACACCCTGGGAGTCGCATATGGATCCCAGCAAGATGCAAAGCTGAGCACAAGTGTCCCAGGGAGGAAGGGCTTGGGGCCGTGCACCCAACCGCCTGTGGGAAAAGAGCAGCAAGGAGGACTGAGCATGTGTCACAAGATATTCAACCCCAGCTGGTCACCGGAAAGGAGCTGGGAGCGATGAGGACAGAGCACAAAGCCAACAGCTCAACAACTGTCAGCTCAGAGCGCCAAGGCACGGCGAGAGCACACGGGCCATCACTGCTACGTAAGACACCACATGCCTTAATCTCTCCCCAGAGAGAGAACCTCTTCCAGCCCAGACTGTTTGTGTATTCAGCTAATTTTGTTGCCTGACTTTCCACCTACTTGCTCAGCGGAAAGCCGATCCTCCCAAGTAATCATCACTATTTCATCCCTACCCTCAGATGCAAGGCCACAGCATAAGCAAAACCCTGCTCTGCTGCATCAGCTGCAAACCCAGTGTCACAAGGGCAGCTGGCTCCCCTTGCAGCGTCCCCTTTGCTGAAGCTCCTCTCCCAGTCTCAGCGCTGTGTGCGCCAGCATAGCCAAATATTGCAACCCACTTGTTGGTCTAAATGAGCCTCATATATCCTAAAATGCAGTTCCATATCTCCTCTGTTCATCCTACACATAAGTCAGGCTGTTCAAGGGCAGTGGTACAATTAAGGGGGAAAAATACCCTGTATACAACAAGGAGCATCCTGAACAGCATGAGCTTAGTGTTAGCTCTAGCTAGAGCACAGGAAGACTCCTCCTGGCTGCTGCCTTCAGTGCCGGTGTCCATGCTTGGGAAAAAAAAAAANGTGGAACAGCTTCCAAGAAGAATTAGGAGAATGAGTCGGGAACTGGAAAGCCTGCTGTGCAGCCACAGGCTCAAGTGCTCAATTGGTTTAACTAAGCCAAGAGACAATCAGGAAGAGATTTAATCACCCCCTGCAAAAGTACCAGTGCATGGAGAAGATTTCCACTGGCAGCAGGGACCCCACCTCCAGGGCTGCCAAGGGGACACAGGTCATGTTTGCCCCTTGATCAGGTGCCTGCTAAGTGCACTCCCAAGAGGGGAGAAGGGAAAACTGCTCCTGCATGGGGCATGTGGTAGGCAAAAGGCAGGATTGAAAAGGGCTATGGGCGCAGATCCTGCACAGCAAAGGCAAAGGAGGCAGTTCAGCCTGTGGGTCACTGTAAGGGGCAAAAAACTAGTCTGGGCTGGGATGCGCTATGCCAAAGTCTCAGCTCCAATTGCAAGCCACCCCACCCTTAAGCCCCCAGGCGTAACAGAGGAGGGCAGATGAGCTGTGGAGTTGCCCTGGTCCCACAAAGAGGAACCAGAAGCCAAGCCTCATAGCAACACCAAGGGCATCTACTGACAGCCCACCCTGAGATGTCCCTCTGCACCTTCCGTTAGCTCTTCTTTTCACATACAAAACTTAGCAAAGGAGACAGCCCATGTTCTCCCTAAAGACAGTCAGACCAGTGGTCATTTGGAAAAAGGGAAGGCAGATCATGTTGTTTTTAAAATGCAAGTCAGCTATCCTCACTGGATCAGGAGGAGGATCAATTAGGACAGACCAGCAACCTTAAGAGGTCAGAACAGGCATCCCACGTGCTTCTCCAGCACTTTGAAGTCTCACTGTCCTTTCATTCCCACTTCCATATTGAAACCATTTTCACCAGGGAAGCTTTGCATCAAACACTGCTCTAAAACCCAGCTGCAACACTGAAACCTGCTCTTCACTCCACCCTCCAATTACAGTGCTCACTTCACCTTTAAAGCAAGGCTGCCCAGGATGCCTACTTGAGCTGAGTAATAAATGGCATGGATCAGCCGCTGCCAGGCTGGGGCTGTAATCCCATCGCAGCACTGCACCCTGGAGCGTCAAGCTGCAAGCGGAGAGAGCAGAGACATCACACAGCTTCCTGCACGGACAGGAACAACTGACTGGGAGCCCATCTTGTCCCTCAGACTGGTACCCACCCTGCACTGGCAACACCCCTGGCACCATGCTCCCTTATTTTGTTAAAGTAAAGGGGTCACTAGTTATTTACATTCAATCACTAATTTCCCTAATGCCCTGAAGACTATTTACTGAGGTTAGTCAAACATTTGAGATGCTTGCAAAGTACCCTCAAGCTTTTCTTAATAGCTAGTTCTGTATATTCACCTTTTGTTCTGAGTCTCCCCACAGCTCTTTGGGCTTTTTTAATCTTGCTAAAGACAGGTGAAGTGAGGATCATTTGAGAAGGGAAAAGAAATTGGTGAGAAACTAATTCTATTTAATAGACCTATTGACTCCTTTGTATTTACTTCTCCCTGGCAGTACTGTGAAAAAGCCTTTATCCCTCCTTCTATCGCCAGCTGGAAGGACTGAGATCACACAGCTCAGACACTTCCACACCATAACTTAAATTTTCATCTCGTTGCATTCAGCAGTGTCCACCCTCCACACTCCTCTCTGGCATCCAGCAGCATTCCTGCAGACATTACAAGTTTTTAATAGCTTCCCACTCTTCCCAGTCCCTCCAGAAAACCAGGTATAAGCATGCCTCTCTTCTTTTCCATTTTACATGCCTCCTGAATTTCTTCCTTTCCTCGTTCTTTCCCCGGTGCAATCCTCCAGGGCCACTTTACACCCAGGGCCTGTCATTTTTGACTCCACTTTCAACTTCAGTTTCCCCAGGAACTGAATCACTGATGTAAAAACGCAACTGAGCAAGGTATCCTGGGGATACAAAGCTGCCCACAACTTCCCAGCAAGAATCCTGCCTTGAGGATATCTTACTCCACAACAGTCCTTCACTGCTTCATCGCAGCATTCCCTTCTCCTGAAGGCAGCTAGGACCAACACACATCCTTTGGTCCCGACCTCTGCCTACTTGCAATGCCATCACCTCAACAGCAGCGTCCCAGGCTTGCTGCATCAGCCAGGGCAGTGCCAAGCCATCTCGTCCCCACCATCCGTTTGCTGTCTTGTCTCTGCAGCATGCCTAGAGCCTGCAGCTGAGACAGCAGCTCCAACACCACACGCACAGCAAGAGGCCCTGCCTGGAAAGATGGACAGCCTATGCAGACACAGCAGGTGGGGAAAAAAACAGGTCTGGAGACAGGAAGGCAACTAGTTGCAGACCACGGAGCAGACCGTGCTGCATGCTCCTTCTTCACTGCCTGATGTGCTGATCTGCAACCATGTCTGCAGGACTGCTGGAGGCTGGAGCAACACAGTTCAAATGTTTTTGCACAGGTGTGGCTTTCAGACATCAGTGCAAAGAAATGTCTGTGTGAGTAGGGAGGGAGGGAATCAGACTTGAAGCACCAGCCAAGAAAAGGCTGTATTGGTTTTGCATGAACTCTACGCACTCTTCACCCCCAGGGGCATTTCCTCCCCTTGCCACAAGTAACAAGCACAGATAATTGAAGGAAAACATCATTTCCCAGAGCAGTTCTGATATGTAGTATCCATGCTTATCACAAGCTCCAAGCAAACAGGAAAGACTGCAGCACAGGGACAAGGGGCAGAAGAGCTGCTGAGAATACTACAAACCAAACCAAGCCACTTAGGAGCTCTTGAAGGGCCTACAGCCACAGAGACACATAGGCTTGTACTCAGGCCAGGACACCAAAGGCCCAGGTCATCTGCACAGCCCAAGTTGCCTCCTAGAGTTTATGCAGGAAAGCGGATTCAACTGGGCAGTGCTGGAGCACCAAAGGCAGAGTTCAGTTCCCATCTGCCCATTGACTTGCTTGGGTTTTGTCCTTCCATCCTCCAGGTTGCTCCCTCACCTGGGCAACAGTACCTTGCTGGTCAGTCTGAGACAAAAAGGCCTTGGAAAAGGAAAGAAGTTTTTCTTCCTCTTCAGTCATTTTGTTTAAGCTTTGTTTTAAGCTTTGCGACTTTTTGCCATTGCATGAGCCCAAGGGAGCTCTTCTCTGCTGCTAAGCTTTGACTGCTTCTACCCTGCTGCCATGGCTGGTTGGAACCTCCCAGGAGGTGACTGGATAGACATGCAGTCCCCAGGTCACTCACTGACCTACACCTGGCATCTCACAGCTCCCTCTCACCTAGAGGATCTTCAAAAAGACATATTTTACTAGATGCCTGCAAAAATCCCTCTGCTCAGCAGTGCTGAAAGTTGGGTAGAGAAGGAGGCATTAGTAGACATGCAGAAAGAACCAACTGAGCAGGACGACTTACAGGAAAACAATTTGTTTTGGCAGCATATTCTAGTTCTCTTTTTCCAGAAGAGCCCTGAAGATCCAGAAGAGATGCTGCACACAGTCCAGGTGCTAAAATCAGAAAACACTTTTTTATAGCATTAGCCTCAACCAGGGAAGCAGCAGAGGTCTGGTCGACCTGAACTGCAAACAGAACTACTCCCAGCTGTGCTGTTTTCCTCTGCTGGATGGTGGGACGCACAGATCTGGAACCATCACCTACCTTCAAGCCAGCTCCTGCAGCCCATGCCAAATGCTGAGCATTTGAGACAGGTGAGGAAAGAGCAATGGGAAGCAGCAGTGACATGCTGCAGCAATATACCACCTTCCTTCCAAACAGCCTCACTGCGTGCTGAGCCTGGGTCTTGCTTACTTAATATTCACCCTTACCCAGAAATCATCTCCCACTTGCTCAAGCCTGAGCTCCCTCCCCTCTACAGACCTTCTTGCTCCTCTTCTTGCTTCCCCACTCCCATTAGGGTCAGGAAACTCTCTGGTTCAGCATCTTCCAAGTGTGATTTATACTATCTCCAGCCTGGTAAACTGTAAGATACTGGAGAGCATCCAGGATTGCAGGAAGCGGGTCTGCCTTGGCAAAGACAAGAGACAGAGGAAGAAACTAGACGGGAACTAGATGGGCTCTTCCTTCACCTGGTGCCCCCAACCCTCTTCTGCAAGTCTTGTGATTTATCTCTCTGGGCCATCTCCGCAGGAACCAGGTCCATTACGGAAATTAAAACGAGCTATTGCCAGCAGCTGGCAAGATCAAACCCTCAGCATGCCTGTCCCCTCCAAGCAGAGATGGCAGACACCACAGGGCTTGCAGCCAAACGCATGGGAGAAAGTGCCAAGAGAAGCTCCTGCACTGCACCCTGATGGGTCACTGGCTTTGGAGTCTGCTGGCCCATGGCACAGCTCGGACGGTGAGTGGGATATCAGTCTGAAGGTAGACTTTGGCACAGCCTGGCTTCCAGGAGTGGCTGAGGGCAAGCACAGACCCTCCATGCCATGGTATGCAACCCTCAGCATGAGCACATCCAAGATGTTAGAGGGACTGCAGGGTGCTGCAGCTCTGAAGGAATAAGTTTGGGCTGGGGGCAGAAGAAAGCCTTTTCCCTTCTCTTCACAGCTTCCCCTACTAGGGAAATATCCCTAGTATGAAGTTGCCTGAATGAGAGAAAGATTGATCTCCCAGGATGACTAACTGTCACAAAAGGTTGGTGGCTGCAGGTACTGCTAGAAGATGTGACCAGCCAAGAGATCCTTCTCTGAAAGAAAGGCTTCAGCTTCACACACACACAGAGCGAGCCACGGGCACCCCAGAAGAGGCAACTTGATGTTTCATTAACCTCAAACACAAGAAGGTCATTATCACTCCCCCCAAAAAAATCTTTTTCCCTCATGTATTTCTAACTGATAACACAAGAGCATTCAGTCTTGAAGAGGTTTGTGCTCCAAGCTGGTGACAGCTCTGGAGAAAGCACAGAAATAAATGCTGCGGGAAGCATCTTAAAAGGGCTCAAAGGTAGCAAGGCAGGGGCAAACTTCTCCTGAGCGTGATGAGCTCATTCAGGCATTACTGACTGATACAAGGAGAGAGAAATGCAAGCTGTGCTAGGAAGGGATGTTTTCCAGGTGCTGCTTTCCCTTCCTAGCACCGTGCTCCAGTGTGGAGCTCCTCAGACCAGCACTTCTCAACCAGAGACACTGAAGGCATCACAGAGCAGCTGCCAAGCCAAAACCCCACACTCATGCAGCAGTATTTGCGCACACAAGCTGCTATAGCAGAGACCAAGTTTTCAAGCAGAGAAATGTTGCAACACTTCACAAAACAGTGCATGGATGTTTTTCAAAAGAGGTGAGGTGGCTCTTAAAAGTCAAGAAATGTTGTCCTGAAGGCTCTGATCTTCATGGCCACAGCAAGGCCAGGAAAGAAAGAAGCCTTAGAATGAAGGGAGCCTTAAAACTCCCACCACATCCCTGATCCTGCAGGGAGGCGGGTGATGTACAAGCACTCTGGCCTTAACAGCAGGACAAGGTGTCCTTACGCACTTGAGCACCAAAACAGGAGCTTGTTCCACTTGAGGTTCTTGTACAGCCAAAGGTCAGATGAGAAACAACCAGCTTTGAAAAAAAAAAAATCAGGCAATTTTTTTTTTTAATTCATTTCCTGCAAACAGACTTTTTGCAGGTACTTTCCATTGCTTAAAACAAAAAAGTTGAAGTTATCAATCACTAGCCTTTGTTCTCGCAGGGGACTTCAACTTACCAGATG
>VXBL01001341.1:0-52498 GCA_013400195.1 Aramus guarauna
TCCAACCAGCCTGTAGCTGTGCTCGCAATGGCACTGACCTATGTGCAAAAGGAAAAAGCATTCATCCTCCCTTTTTCTTCCTCTAGCTATATTCTAACTTTAATGCTGAAATTTTTGAGGTGTTTATCCACTGTGGGGGGCAGGGGGAGAGGGGGAAGGGGAGGGAANGTGATAGTTATGAGCAGTGATAGCGCTGCATGTTACAGCCTGCATTAGAACAGATAGGAAATAAAAAGAAAAATGTGGCTTGTGTCTTCATTTTTTAAAGATATGTACTACATCAGATCACACACCAAGCAGCAACGGGAACCATGTGAGGACACGAAATCCCAATCACGGCTTCACTCCACAGTATGGATGATGCTTCCTAATGAGCTGCTACTTAACTCACCACCAGCTCCGACTATAGGGTTAAATATCAATATTCTGATATTTCACCCTGACTCAAATCCTAACCTGGAATCAGTGGCAAAGACCTCACTGGCTTTCACGGAGCTTGCTGTGGACCAGGGGCCTCTGCCCCAATTTGTCTCAAAACAGCTGTTTTTTAGAGTCATTTAAAATGTTATCTTTTGATGCAGCAGGTTGAGCTGTCTAAATGAACTCATTCACTTAATATTCCCAAACCTCTTGAAAAATACTTTAGACGAGCTTTTGGAAATATTTTTATTTGCTATTTTAGCTAAATAAGATATAAACGCAAAGTGCATCCTCAACTCACTTTCAAGGACTAAAGAAAACAACTGTGATAGGGAGAGATCTCTTAAAATGACTAAATCAAAAGTGACTTTAATATGCAGTTCAGCTTGCCAAACAGAGTGTAGCTGATCCTTCCAATTTAAATCAGAGTCTTTTCTTGGTTATTGCTGAGATCTGCACATAAAAGATGTGCCGTTTTCTGAGGCAATAGAGATGCATGTACCTAAAGGTTGAAATAATGGCAGGCTTGAAAACTAAAATCTCCTGTTTCTAATGGCAGAATTACAATATTACCTTGTGATGCCACCCCCATGACGTGGTCAGTGTCAATCTTTAGGGTTAACAGTAACGCAATGCATATGCAAACTCAGTCCGGTGGCTTGCATCAAGCAGGGTGAGAGAGATTACTACTGAGTGCAGAGTCCTTCTGCTCACAGACCAGATATGGAAAATCACTGCATTTTTGATATGGAAAATCACTGCAATTTCTGTATGTCCAAAGACTGTTGTTTATTTGTCCACATTTCAGTCACTGATATGAAGTTGACTTAATATTACACTAGTTTTACTCATAAGAGGTATATAGATTAAAACAGAGTGTCCAAGATTTTTATTTATTTTTTTCTCCCTAAATGTGATACAAGATTTGAAGAGGAAATCAGCACCAAAAGATTTTGCAGCATATTATCTGGCCCCCATTTTGGCCTGGCTATGGAGCTCATCTGCCCATCTACTCTCAAGTGCATGTATCTCATTAATTAGAAAACGCACTGAATAATTTTTGGATGTTTATATATTTTAGCCTCACATGTCTATATAGATAGAGTCCATAAAGTATACATTACAATAACAGCTCCTTCCGCAGCACCAACAGTGCTTTATATTTAAATACCATAAACAGACTATGGCCAGGACACGTTGGGACTGATTCCAGTCTCCCTCAAAAAGTCATATGCTATCGAGGTGTCACAGGGTTAAACGAGTGCAGGATGGATCCTATATCCTACATTCTATTTATGATATATCTGTGTTGCATACAAATTGGCACAAGTATGAGGAAATATGAATATCTCAGCATCCTTCAGTGCCAAATACAGACATGATGCAACATAGTCATTTTCTCAATTCAACGTAACATACAATATGCCACTCTCCATTATGCTACAGCAACTGAAATGTGCTGCAGGCCAATGGAAAATATCCCTAAAAATAGCTATGCTGTTTCTGGGCAAAAGGAGAAGTATTCGACATTTCCTTGAAAATGTTCCCACCTGGATTTGCTGGAACAGCAACATGATCGTTCAGTGACAGGAAGCTCACTGGTAAGGAGCTTTCTCCTCGATATTACCCTGCTTTCCCGAAAGCACTGCAAAACATGGCTTGTAGCAGTTCTTTAAAATACTGTACATGAAAGCTGCACTAAACTGTTTAAGTGCTCCATTGTGAAGCACTGTATTAGGGGCTTTCTGCTGCTCAAGCAACTTTAGATTGCAATGTATTATAATAGTGTGCTATTCTCATAGAGATCATTTTACAAATACTACACAAAGGATTGTCACATGAGAATCTTCTAAATCACATCAAGGAAAATAAACACCCACTGCAGAGGGACTTGCTTATTTTGCTAAGATATTTTACAGCATATTAGCATAAAAATACTACTTCTGCCTTTCAGGTTCACCCACAGCACTGCTTAAGAGCATTAGATGTGTTACAAATACAAATGATTTTGGCAGCATGCTAATTTGTTAATGCATATTTGCAAACTTTATATGCCCCTATTCAGCTCTGACATACAACCTGTGTAAATTACAGAATTTTGCATAATTGAAAGAGGGAGGAGGGAAGGTCCCATTGATTCTTCCATTTCACATACACGACACTGGCATCCAGGCTCCAGTCGCTAATAGCAAACCACGTCCTGCCAGGTCTTGGCTCCTCTGAAGTTGCTGGAGCTCCTGAAGAGGCATATCCAGGAGCTGCCTATTTTTTTTTCTGATGAATCTGCATAGGGTTGGAGGGTTGATCTTATGAACCCTCCCTGGGAACCCTGTTATCTGGTACGGGACAGACTTATCCCACACCTCCTTTCTTCCTTTCTTTGCAAATATCCTTGCAGTCGTTGTCTTCAGAGCTGTTCTCCCCATTACGTGGCCAACCACCTGCGACACAGAGGATGAGATACACCCAGGGCTTCACCAGAAACCAGCAGTAGCAGAAGAACTACAACCCAGGTTGCCCCAGTTTTAAACCATCGCCTTTATCTATTGAGCCATTCTTGCCCTCATCCTCCTTGGTGCCACTCACCCTCTGTCCTTTCCTTCAATATAGACCCACCCTGTCATGAAAGCTTCTGTGGGCTTTTTGATAGGTCCTTGGATGGAGCAACGTCTCCCTGCAAAAGCGCTTTCATGAACAGGACCCACAGGTACGGCCTGGGTGGATGAGAGGAGTTACAAATAACTGCAAAGATCCTCAATTTTCTGTCAGAGTCTCTTTCAGGTTCAGATAGCTTAACTACAGAATGTAAAAGCCTTACATGAGATTAACGCTAAAAATTTCCATTTTTATGGTATTTTTAGATTATATTTCATTTTCCAGGCTGCAGTTGGCTTGAACCGGAGCCACAATGCTTGTGACGCTCCAAACACAAAAAGGAATTACAAAATGTGACAATTCTTAAAATGTGTTTCTTGTTGTATAACAAATTCCCAGTGTTGTAGATTAAACTACAGAGAACAGGAGCCATAACATGGGGATTATACAGAATTTCACTTTGTTCCGTGGCAAAAAGTTAATGCCTGCCTTGTTCTAGCTGGTAAGTAGAAAAGATACTTTAAAAGGGCACAGCACACAGCTTAGCTGATTGGAAACTGCAGGCATATGTAAATCAAATCTTTTCCTGCAGTTTCGTGAAAGCTAATTACAGAAAAGTGTGAGGTACTCCTGCCCCTCATCTGCTCTGCAGAGTTTATGGCAGAACTACTGGCACAATTCCTTGTAATTTTACCAACTTCTTTCTACTCATTGTCCCTCCACGCAGCTCATGCTAAGAAACCTACCTGCACACCGCAATCACACACAATTTAATATCTTGGCTACTAGCACGTTTTCTCTGCTGGTTCCTTAAACCACACCTTGTCCAAGTTCCTACGTGTGTCTTATAGTCAAAATTCTGTTAACAAGAAATTGGATCAAGAGTTGGAAATCACACTTTTTCTTATTATAAACCCAGTCATTTCTGTTTAGCAGACAGAATCATAAGTAGGTAGGAAAGCTGAAAGGAAAGAGACCAGGTACATTTAGCTTGGGCTTTTGGACTTTTTTACTGGGATTTTAAAGCAGAGACTGAAGTTGGGCGATAGCTGGAAAGCTAAAACTGGAGCTGAACCCAAACCTTGCCATGAGGACCTTCAAGCTCCTCCATGCATGCTTACACATCTGCCCACTGAGATTCTCACCAGCTGCCCTTTCGTTGACAGTTTAAGACAGTCTTCAGGGTCTAAATTAATTTAATCAAACAACTGGTGCTAAAGTTTGTATTAAATGAAGATGGGTGCATTGTTTATTGCCTCAGACTGCAGGATCTTTGGGGCTGGGGATGTTCTCTTTCTCTTAACCACCATTTTGGGTCAAGAGTGTCTCTGGCTTGTGAGTATGTGCATTCATAACAAATATATTATATCTCACCAGCTGCCTAAAGTACCTGGATCCTCTGTCTTACACCGGTAGTATGAAATGATGAACATCAAACAGTTGTTCAACTGCAGGAGAAAAACCTCAAAAAGTAATGTTTTCGATGGGCAGGAACTGAATTAGTTGAACCCCACCTGAGCTTAATTACATAGGAAAACAAGCTGTTATGAACATTTATTTATTTTTTTTTCCTCCTCAAGTCTAGGCAAACCCAGGCTGATGTGAGGTGGAAGCCCAATTTCCATTTCCCCACGATTATACAATCAACAACATANTAGGTGGCATACATGTGCATTTTCTCTAGGAGACTCACTTCCCCTTCCCTCTTTAAAGGCAATCCCTGTGGAGGAAATTCCTTGGGTAGAAATATCTGGCTTCTTGTTGAATGCCAGAGGACAGCATGAGCAACACTGGAGTTGGTCTGACCTGTGGTTAGGCTGTTGATGGACCGTCTGGGATAACGCTGGCCACCCATCTAGTTTTGGATCCAAGTGCTAGTTTTGTGGGTGCCTTACTGCCCTTGTGTTTTTGAAGGTTTGTTTGATTTCCACTGCCCTCCTATCGTGCTGATCTCTGAAGTTAAAAGGCAGCTCCACCTCGCATGTGCAGCGTGCGGTGATAGAAAAGCAAATCAAGTAGTGGGAGGGAAGGGAAAGGGGGATAGCCTTTGAGGTGTCAGTGTAAACTGGCCTACCAGAATAAAAGGAATTATACAGAGAAGCCTTACTAGGACAGAGAAAACACAGAACCTCCACAGTAGACAGTCACACTCGGTGATACTTGGCCTTCTAAAAAGCTGCATTTAATTGTTTGTTTCTGCAAAAGTCACTCGAGTGGTAATGTATTTTCCTGTAGGCAGGATGGGTGTTTGCAGCCTCCACAGAATAAAGAACCTTTAGTTGCTTTATTCTGTGGGATCATCTCAAAGCTGCATTCTTTACGTACAGTCAGTCACTTATTTAACATATAATTTTAATAACATAGACTATGATGCAATTAATTGCATCTCCATAATATTGATAGAGGGTAAGAAGTAGTTGTTATTTGATGGAAACATTTAGGCACATATTTATTTTTTGTTATTATTCCTCTTGCAAGTCCATCTACTGTCTTATTTTCTAACAATACTAAAAAGCCCAAAGACCAAATCTGAAGGCTGTATCTTTGAAAATAGTCAAGGAACTTAGCTCCAGCTGTTAGAAGTAACTGAGTTACCTCAGATATTTCTCAATGTATTTAAAAGGTGGATGGGCAGGTTTGAGGTCTGCCAACAGCAGAAAGGATCAGCCTCTGGTTGCTGTATTGTGCCATCCAAGTTTCCTTGCCTCTAATTTCATTCACTACCCCAAAAGCTGAGAAATATGTATGTTTTTCAAGAATTTCGGGATGCTGGGATTTCTGGATGTCTGACAGCCCAGTTGGAGCAGAGCTGTAGCAATAGCTCCAGCAGCTTTACTAGACACGGACATGCTGAAATTGTAAGCAAATGGCCAAAGTGCAGAGGCACACAACTTATGCTGTACCTATGGAGTGAATTAAATCCTCCTGGGAGTGGATTTACCACACCTGCACAGAGACATGATAGGATTAAATTGGTGCTACACAGTTGTAGGATGACACAGATAGTGCTATTCCTATGGGCATGTATGAGTAGCTTCTTTTAGGAGCGACCTTTAAGAGTTTCATAGGAAAGTTTCCAAAATGTTCTTCCAAAATAAGTGCAGCACTGTAAAAAACTTTGAACAGAAATTGTTATGTGTGTATTCCTATTACACTCTGGTCAAAATATAGGTTACTTTGTGTATTGCATAATGAGAGGGCAATTCTTCAGGAGAAGGATAAGTTCTTGTTCCGTATTAACAGGTTTTCCATTGTAGAACAGTCAGATAGTTCGTACATATAAACAATTTCCTGTACATTGCAAGATTTGGGTACTTACTGTGCATGTAAAAGTATTGGACAACAGAATATATTAAGTAAAGCATGAACCTAGAACTTGCTGACACCATCTTGTGATTTATACAGCACCCCTAGCCTTTAGCTGATTTACAAAATTCAACCAAGAACAACAGAAAATTACCCTTGCTCAGACAACCAACGCACTACATAAACTGACCACTGTGGCTGCGAAGGCTATGTAAACAACTCAGTTATGGGAGTTGTTTACCAAAGCAAAACAAATGAAACCAAAGTTTAATACCCTTCCCTGTGTCTTGCCCTAAAGGTCTTCGAACATCGATGAGCTCCAATGCAGGAGGTTAGTACTATTTGTGGGTGACAGCGTTTCTGGAGAAGTCTGTCCCACAGAACACTCCTGCTGCCAGTTGTCTTTAACATGTCAATAACATTGTCAAAGGAGCCTTTACAATAGGTCTGAAGATTAGCGTCTAGAAACCCAAATCTGTCTAGTCAGACATTTGCTAAAGGAGTTTGGAGAACTCTTTGAGAAATACGATATCATTAATTAGTTATTATTTCTTACATGAAATTGTTGAAAAAGACACAATTCAGTCCCTTTGCTTTTAATCAGATATGTTAGTCTGTGTTCAAGATCTTATTGAAATCAACAGATTTCAAGAGTTGCAAAAGTTAAGGAGTCATTGAGGTAGCTAATGAATCTCAGTGGATGAGCTGTCTCCAGTACAGAATCACTTCATGTTTCATATGTATCACTATGTTTTTCTCCGTGACATCTCCAGTCTTCCAGACTCATTTCCATCTCTTTGCTTTTGTTCTTTAAAACAAATTGTATGGTGTACTGAGATCGCAGACTAGTACCAGTGGTCACAGCTTGTCCAAATGTTCGTGGGGCCTGCTCTGACTGTCATCTTTGTTGGTGTCCTGGAGGAGTTACTGGAGTGCTCTCCCACCAAGCTTGTAGATGACACTGAATGGAGGTGACCACTGGGCTCAGAGGCCCACCAAGGAGATGGAGTTGGGTCCTTCACAACAGTACATGGTGGGATGACAAGAGATAATAGGAGAGGTTCAGGATAGATACAAGCAAGGACTTTCTCCCCATGAGGACATGGGGCAGTGGTAGGTAGCCCAGGGAGGCTGTTTGGTATGCAGCCTCAGAGGTTCTCAAGAGGGGGTTGGAACACACTCCTCTGATCTCTGACCTGGCCCTGCTTTGAGGAAGAGGTGGCACAGCAGACCTCCTGAGGTCCCTTCCAGCACAAATTACACTGTGGCTGTATGCTCGGTATTTTAAAACTCCCAGATAATTCTGACAAATCTTCTGCTGATAATTTGGTTTGATGTTGCATTTCATATGGCTTTATGAGATATAATTTGGTTTTACTTTATTGCAAAGTATGCTACGAGCTTTGGGATGTGGAGAATAGCAGGGCTGACTAATCGTGACAGTTGTTGAGCCTGTTGTTACCCTTAGTCCTGATGATGTGCTTGGTACCCCTGATGTACATGCAGCACGTCACTGGACCCTGAGAGAGTCCTACTTTTCACTGACAAAACCAACTTTCAGCAGTTTTCCAGTTTTTGAAGATTGAACACAAAAATATTACTGTTCCCCGTAGCACAGACTGATGTGAAAATATCCCAAAACCAGAGGTCATGTTACACAGGGCCCCCACCACTGGAGACAGTCTCTTATTTCTACATTCAGAATGGCCTGAAACTCTTATTCCATTGACAAAATGACACTCTTTAGAGTAGTGAGCTGCCTTGTGAAAACCTCAACATTCACATAGCTTTTGAAAAACCATTGCTCCTCACACAGTTATTTCTCACCACTCATCTCTGGGACCCAGCAGCTGTGCTGGGAAGAGGGTGACTTCTGTGTGGTCCCGTCCCACCTTTCCTGCGGTATCTGCACACTGCTTAGAGAGGCAGCTGTCCATGATTACAGATACCCCTCATGTCATGGGTCACATCACCAGGAAAGTGGGAAGGTTCAGGATGACAAACTGAAAGTAATCTGTCACTGTCAACTCCATGGGATCAAAGGAAAAACAAACTGTATCTGTTTTGGCAAATGGTGAAGGGAAGAGGAAAACCACAGGCTGTTAGGTTAACGTAGACAGACAGGACTGACCTCTGCTATCCAGATTAGTTTATTTTGCTGCAGTATTTTGCATGCTGAAATCACTTCTGTCAGGAAACCTCCAAGCACTTTGCAGAAGATGTAATTAAGAGCTGCAACACCTCTGTGAGATACGATTGCAGTCATCCTGCCATGGGGTGACCCTCAGAGAGATGCTAAGTCGCTCAGGTGAATGCCTGAGCAGTAACCGAGGTGTTCTGGTTTCAATAACCACGAGAAGTAAGGGTGACAATGGCATGGACAGTGTAGGGGCATGGTGACAGCACTGCTGATGGAAAGATCCTGTCTCTGGGCCATGAATGCACAAGTCTGAGCTAAGAAGAAAGTTCAATATTGCGAAGGAAGTCTGGAGGGTGATGATCTCCGTCCACAGATGGAAAAGAGCATCAGTTAAGGCGAGGAACTCCTGGCATCAGTTTTCAAGCAACTGAGAAACTTTTAAAGTGGTGTTTGTGGTACTCATGAAATATCGAATCAAAAACTGGAATAAATGTTTTCTTTTTGTCTCCTCTAACCTGCATGAGTAATACATGAGCCACATCTGCTTCAGCAATCTCATGCATGCAATCACCGTTGCCTGGCGTTAATCAAGAGCAGTGAATTCAGCTTCCACAATACAATCAGTTCTTGTTCTCAGCTTCTGAGAGTTCATAATTCAGTCTTACTGTCATTTCTTTCCTCTTCCATGTTCTTTCATAAAAGGTAAACCTGCACAGAAAGAAACCAGAGTCATTAACTGTTGGAAACTTTAATGTGCTACAAAACCAGAATTAGAAGTGATAATGAAATTTCCACTGCTGAAAGCAGACTTTGCTAACTGATGTATGTAGTGAGAAAGGTGGCCACATAACCAATAAAAATAAGAACCGTGTTCATTTTTAATATGCTTCATTCATCTTTGCTTGTATTGGCAGAACACCAAATTAGAGTTTAAGTTAAGATGTTCCTTTTAATTTTCAGTAATTAAAATAAATATATGCTTAACCATTTCCATTAGATTCTATTAAATCCAGTATATTTGACTAAATATTTTTTAGAATGAAGTTTACCAAACCGAACAACATTTGTAATGCACTTTTGGAGCGACTAAAATGAATTAGTCCTAAAAATCCAGGTTCGATTCTGTGAAAGCAGCTCACTGCTAAATTACTTGTACTTCCATGGACAGACACTGTTGTTACTAAATGAGGTGGGGGGGGTTTTTTCCCCCTAGGAGCTAAGTAATGATGAGCAGGAACAACTTAAAGCGTGAAGGCGGATAAGATTAGCATCCCTGACTATCTGTCCCATCCCCATTCCGCGACCAGCTGGGCTGGGAATCAAGCAGCTCCAAAGTTCACAAAACAGCCTCAATTCACAGGCCAGCAGCACAAGTTCTTGCAGCTATGAAGTCTTACAATTTATAAAAGGCTTATAAAGTCCTGGTATTGAAAACTGTTTTCCAGGTCCTATGCCGTAGACCCAACACTGCTCCCATTCCATAAAGGAGACATCAATAGCTGAATTCAGAGGAAACAGAAAGACTATTTCCACAGAGGTCTTCAAGGTAACACTATGAAGTTGTGTCATAACTTCTCTACTGTCAGAACTGCAAATTCTCCAAAATTCCTTCTTCAGTTACAAAAGCCTTTAACTGAAAATACGTGTTCCATTTTGCTAAAGAAAATAGACTGAGATACTGTTTCCACTTCCAGTTTCATGAAAAATTCAGGAACTGTCTTTTAAACCAGCAGCAGGATGAGAAGCAATTCTGATTTCGACACGGATTCCAAAATGCCTAATGAAATCAAATGTTGGAATTTGTTATGGAAATGCAGAAGTAAATAGCAATAATTGTATCAAGAACAGGATTATTAGTAACAAAAAAGAGTAAAAAATTCAGGAGAAAGGATAAAACAAAACCAAACGAAGAGAGTGTTTCACTTGGAGGAGGACAGATTTCCAGAAGCAAGGAGTGACAGAGTTACAGGGGAAAAAGGGAAGCTGGGAGAGATAGAAAAGAAGGAGAAAGCAGCAAAGGCAGGTTACACAGTCTTGTCCTGAGGAATGGACACTGAGGAAATGAGGTAGCCAAACCGTACAGAAAAGAGGGCCTGTAATAGTCAAGTAGATGAAACATCTTGAAAAGGAAAAGGAACTGGCAACTGAGACAAAAGCTAGCAGATAAACATAAATAGTGCTATGAAATCAAAGGAAATGAGGCATACACACAAAATACTAAGAGAGGAGAGAAAGCCAAACCACAGAGCTCTGCCAAGGGATCAAACCCTGAAAGATTCATCTCGCCAAGAATTGTGAGGGCTTGTTTTATTTTTGCTTTCTTATTCCTGCCAGAAGATATAAACTATATCTATTTACTTAGGGGGGGGGCGAAATTGTATTGCAATACAGCCAATTTCTCTTGGGGAAAAAAAAGGATGCTGTAACAAAAATGCTTGAAGAGTTTTTCACAGTATATCCAGGGATGCTGGAAGTGTTCAGTAAAGCTAAAAGTGAACAAGGTCTCTCTACAAGGCTGATCTACAGAGAAAGGGTGGAATCATCATGGGCCAGATTCAGATATACCTGTGAAGCCTGAACAGCATGGGTCAGGCTCGGTCCCACTATTGAAACTATTCACAATAAGCAATTTGAATCAGGATATCAGGGTCTGGCCCTAAGAAGGGCTATGAGATTGATAATATAGCTCTTGCTTTTTAACAGCAGCCTTAACTTTGCAAATGCAGACCTTTTACGGACCCTCACAAAAAGGTAAAGCAAGGAAAAGGGCTTTGGGGGAAGGAAAACATTTGGTTGCTGGTTGCTTGTCAGGATCTAAGTAAGCATCTGTTGGCAGATCTGCTAAACTTAAAGAAATACTGAGGAAATTAATTTACCTCTATAATTAAAAGAAAAAAAAAATGAAAGAAAGAAAAGAAAAGAAAACCCACCCCCCATGATCTGCACACCGCTCCTGTACAAACACCGGCTGTATGCGATCTGAGCTTTGAGCGCACACAGGGGTTGGCAAGTTCAGCTGACGGCTGTGCAGAATTTAGGCCAAACAGCACACAGAGCACAGCTCCTCTCTCAGTTTCAACCCTTCTGCGAGAATTTATCTGACACTGTTTTCCCTTGCCTGCACCTTCCTTCATGTCCTCAAAGTGCGAGAGGAAGCAGGAGGCATTGCACCAAATAAATCTCATACAGCCTAAGCAAGATGCTGGCGGGCCACAGGAGCTGCTCATCAGGGCTTGGAGATTTGCTGAAGTTTTCAAAGCAATCTTTTTCTCTTCCCTTTCTGCCCTCTTCATTTGCTTTTCAAGTGTTGACTGATCATTGACTGGCCACACGGTCCCTGAAACTGGCACAAGGCTTTTGCTTGTGCCTTATTTTGACTACTCAAATTTGTGAACCCATTTAGTCTACATTTATCAGAAATCAAGTCCATTGGTATAAGTAAACCCTTCGTTTGAGGTAGCTGTAAAGTTTCCAAGAACAAGTGACACTGCACTTTTTCCTCATAGTAACCTTTACCTCTTTAGTAACCTTCTCTATTTTCCTACAACTACACAACACTGATGTGAATTTTAGCTTTGCATCATGCCATACAACATTGAAACAGTGCACAGAGGCATTTTCTATGTAGAACCGTGCTCTAATACAGCTCTCTTTTTCCAGCTACTTATTAAACTATATCATTATTGTGTTACTGACTAATCTTGAATAAAGCGTTGCTGAAGTATCTGGAAATACAAGCAGGGGTAACACCACCGTTAGGCAGACTCTGCAGAAGACTCTCCAACTATTCTCAAATTGCAAGAAAATTGCCACAAAGAAATTGCAGCATTTTAATGAAATACTTCCTTAATATACTTTAAAGAGATGGAAGGCCAAAGGAGATTGAACTTGACAGAACACCGACAGCTGAAAGGAGGAGGGCATTCCTGATTAAAAGCTGGCACTTAACCTTTGCATACTCTTCCTTGTATAGTGCAAGAGCTGGTCTTAGGGTAAGGACAGGATCAGCTGGAAGTGAAGTCTGACCAGGAGCAGTACAAGGTACCATGTCTCAAACTGTGCATGTAGTTATTGTACATATGTGCTGCCTGTTGGTTCCTGTAAGTGCACGTAGAGAGCAGCACAATTTTATAGACCTGGAAATGCAAAACCCTGACATGCTGTGGGATTTCCCAAAGTCCCAGAGACAAATATCCACATTAAAACCTTTGCTACTTGTAGGTTTTTATCATTCCTACTACAAAACTTGAAGTCAAACGTGAACTATAATTGTACGGGCATTTGGACAAAGGGCAGCTCTGAAATTTGGCTGCATCCCATGGCCATAGATCTGATATATATGTCAGAGCCAATGTACAGGATACAGAAGGGGTATATACTTAAATGTAGAAGAAGGAGTAGAGAACAGTCTGTTGCTTTCTCAGACCAGTGAAACCTGCTCCCAAGAGAAATTTAAATTTGTGCAAAGTGAAGCTCTGCCAACATATGTTGGCATATCAGGAATCAAGGGCTGGGAACTGCCTGCACTGCCTTTGCTCTGGGGCAGGGGGAGGGGACGGAGGCTTAGGAGGTATGCAGTTGTTGTGTGCACAGGGACAGACATCTGAGAGCTGCGAGCTCAATCTTTTTCCATGACCTAAGCAATGGTTAAAGATTTCCATTCCTGCTGGATTCAAGTCTCACCCTAAGGCTAGCCTTCGTGGTGTCAGTGGCTCCGGATACACACAGTACTCCTGAAATCCCTGTAATTTTAAGGAAGACGTATATGAGGTTATCCATGCAAGGTGGGAATGGATGAGCACCTTCATTTATCAGAGCAGGGCTGATTTCCATCTGTGTAGTATATCTTCCATTTTAACCCAGTTAATAAATTAAATAAGTACTAACTAATAAATAAACTAGTAATAAACTATGTACAAGCAACTAGGGTTTTTTTCCTCACAACAGCAAATTATGGACCCGGAAAGGGAACAGCACAGTATTACGTTACACAGCATGTGTTTCTCTGGAATTCTTATGGGAAAACAGAGCCACTTCACCTGCTGGAAAACACATGGAGCACCCAAGTCACTCTAACTGTATTAACTAAGGACTGCAAGAATTTTGATTAATGCATGTTTGCATCCCATGAAACATGCATCTTTTATCATATAAAAAGCAATGGCAATCAGCGAAGAGGTACATAGTGATACGTACTGTCTGTTACAGTAGACTTGCTATGGGGACTTGCAATATACTCAGGGCTTGCAATATACTAAAGGCTTGCAATACCCTCACTTAATACCCTCATCAGTGAGTGCCTCACCTGCCGAAGGCAGTTTTGGGAGCTTGCACGCTGGGGAGGGACAGGGTCTCTGGAGGAAGGAGGCAGCTGATTTCGGCACATGGCCTGTGACCAAAAGCCACGAAGACTGAACAGGTCTCAACGTCAAACTAAGGACTATTCTCACATTGTCCTGTCCAGCCTGCTGGGAACAAGCCAAGCTCAGACCATCAATGTCTGAGCAGAGGAGGGACGCTCAAATCCCAAACCCGCAGGAGCACTGCGGCAGCCACATGCAGCAACCAGTGGTGCGTTGCAATATACAGTACCTCCAGGTACAATAAACGAAGCCCTGACTCTTCCAGCCCTGCCTGAGGCAGAGGTAAATTGCGTTAGGGATCAGGTTATTCAAGCACAGCTTTTCAGAACCAGGGTGCTATCACATAGGGCAGTTTAGCCCAGTTGTATGCCTACGGTCTGAGATGAAAGCAAGCTTTTGTGTTAAGACATCATTGAGATGCACTGGTCTCAGAAAGGATAGGGCTTAATGAACAGGCAGCTTCCCTGGGAGACAAGCAGAGGCTAGGAGATGCTCTGAAAGGAGAACAGAGGAGGCAGCACTCCAGGAGCACATCAGCTTATTTAAAGAATACAAGCTGACTCTTTTATTTTTCTGCTAAATTAAGCTCTAGTCAATTTTAAGATAAAACAAAGTTTAAGATACTTGCTTTACAGAGACCTACTGTCATCTAACAGCACCAGTCACTCTTTCTCAAAGGACAAAAGACAACTCATGTGGTACAGAAGAAATGCTGAGCCAAGACGGGGTATTATACCCCAACCCTGATCACAATGTGGGAGATTTTTAAAATTCTTCACCAAGACACCTAACACCACACATTCAGGGACAGCAGTGGTTTTTAAACTAGGAAGGTCTGTGGGTTTTGTTTGTCCTGTCAAGCTGATGATACCTGCTAATGAAAGTTACCTCTGGTATTCCTCTCTGGGGTTCACTGTATCAGTCACCTTGTTAACAATGTAGTGTGAGAGAGAAACCCGGCTCCTTCTCTTTCAAAAGGTGTCAAAAGGAAAATCATAAGAGGGTTTTTCTTCCCAAAATTAGTTGACTGCTTCTGTGCACCCATTACATAGCCTCTGCTCAGGCTCACGTTTCCCTGCAGGTGCCAAAGTCACAAAGCAAGCCCTGACAAACAAGAACACAGCATACTTCTTCAAACTTACTCCAAGACTCCCCCAAATCAGGTTGGCACTGCATGAAAGAGGAACCCCACCACACCTCATGGCAAAACAATGAGGAAGCATGCCTATCCTCTTCACAGCGGTCCTCAGAAATGCCCAAAGACTCATTTCTCCCAGCATGATGAAATGCAGATGAAACACCAGTGAAAACGGACTGTGCATCAGTGCTAAAGTATTCACACCTCATTGCAGAGCTAAATGGGGACAGTAAGCTAATCGTTGTGACACTGTATAACTCACTTCATTGAGGAACCCGAGTAAAAAAATAGAAATACAGTGTCTGAAGCTTCATTTGCAGCCCATGGCAGGCTTCATGTTTGCCTTCTGGACATATGTGTTTACAGAGATTTCTTTTTTCATGCTACGTTTGGTATTGCTACAGCTCAACACCGTTATTTAGAAGAGATTTGGTAGATTTTATCCTCTAGCCATTTATATCAGCCTTGTTCTGTGAGGAGGCGTGTGAGCTGCTTCTTCCAACAGGACACAGTTGACCTTACACAACCAGACGTGTTGGTGTGCCCTTCTGTGTAACCAGCAATTCATCTTCTGCCAAGCCCACAATGATCACCAAGAAGCGGCAAATCACATGTTTTCCACTGCTCAGGGATGTGAGATCTAGCTCACAAATGGCTTCAAAGTAGACATCTCACCAGTACCTGCCTGCAGATGAGAACATCGCCAATTCATAATGGTGCAAAGACCCCCAGAAAATTGCACGGCTTTGAGCTATTCCAGCCAGCAGCGTCCAGCTTCAGAAGAATTCTTCTAAATGTAGATAGTAAGACCCAGTACCTGGTTATAGGTGCTTCAGCTCCAGGTGAAACGTGCCACACTCACCCAATCCTGTCCTGCTTGTACTTCTGCACAGGGTCACTGCTGGAAAAGCTTTTTGCGATGGGTCAAAACCTCCTATTGTCTCATCTTCCTGTAATGATGGATCTGCACTCAGTTTTCTATTTTATAGGCTTGGAGCATGAAGATAGCTAATGCTGACTTTCCTTTCAAGGCTTTTAAAAGTGTGGGATGAGTTGTCAAAGTGGCAAATTTCCCTTTTCTTTGGCACTAATGTTATTCATGTTTCTAACCAAGAAAATGGCTGGAAATTTTCCCTTTTTTCCATCTTGTATGGTTGCCACTCCCTCAGACTCAAATGACTCAAACATTTTCTCTGTCTGCTGAACAATGATGATTTTGTGGTGAAAGTGCTGACATTGTCCTGCCCCTGGTAAGCTTTTGCTGCCCAGAAATTACTAATTCCCTGTGTACGATTCTGGAAAATTGCACAGGGTACTTAGTTGTATGTACTGAAGATGGATTTCAAAATTACATTACTTAACCATCTCTTGAGCTCACATGAGGTATTACAACACCTTTATTTGTGTCGACAACTAAAAATAGAATTAAGAGCAAAGAACCATGACTTTAGGCAATACCACGTCTTTCTATTATTTCTTCCTCCTTATTTCCATATGTTTGACACTGTTTACTGCACTATATCATGATGAAGTTCCAAATCTTCATTCATTCCTTACTAAAAACCAACTTGAGTGTTTTGAGATATCCAGATGAAAATGACTGCAAAATTAAATCCTCAAAAATTATATTTAATAATTAGCAAGTATCACTATCATGCCATTTAGAACCCATTCTAATCTTGCACTGCTGGTGTAAATATTGTTATGCACTGGGATTTTTGCTTAATTATAGCAGAATCTCACCCCTATAAATATATATTTTATATTTTCAAGTGCAGTACAGAAATGTTAAATACTAATAGCTCTTTCTTTATAGGAATTTATATGGAGACTAAGTCACCACAAGGTTTGAAATTCAGATCTTACTCTTCAGTACTCCAACCAACATAAAATAATATTAAAATAAAATTGTGTGTGGGATGTGTAACTTCCCATTAAGGTCTTTTCCTAGATTCTAAATGTCATATCACAGAATGGTTTGTGTTGGAAGGGACCTCACAGCCCACCCAGTGCCACCCCTGCCATGGGCAGGGACACCCTCCACTAGCCCAGGTTGCCCAAAGCCCCATCCAACCTGGCCTTGAACACTGCCAGGGAGCCAGGGGCAGCCACAGCTTCTCTGGGCACCCTGGGCCAGGGCCTCAGCACCCTCACCGGGAAGGATTGCTGCCTCACAGCCCATCTAAATCTAAACTCTTTTAGTTTAAAACCATTACCCCTTGTCCTATCACTACATGCCCTTGTAAAAAGTTCCCCTGTAAAAAGCATACACAATTTAAACCCCTTGCAGTCATTTTAAAGGTGCTTCACCTTCCTGGGTTTGTGCTGATATCTGTTTTTCAAGCCACGCTATATACAGGAAATCTTATTTCTTTATGCCAGATTTAGGTAAGCTTCAGGAAAGATAATATCTGCTTTGGCAGAAATGTAGAGTGCTTTGGCAGGTGACACTTAGGCTTGCTAACTTAACCTGTAAACAATTTTTGGACAAACACGAGCAGGTTTGCGCTCTGTGGTGCCTCGGAGCCAGCCCTCGCAGCTCCCCAGCTATCCCACCAAGCAGTGGCCCGGGGCCAAAGCGGGCACGTGGATTTCACACGCAGGGACACAAAGGACTCAGTTGTTCTCCCTCTGAAGCCAATTGTACTTCCAGAAACAATTGCACTGGGATTTCAGCAAGCTGGCTGTCCGCAGATGGGAAGTCAAACCCTCCGTACATCCCAAGCCAGCCGTGCCCCGTCTCTGCAGAGCTTCTCCCAGCTCCACTCACCGCAGCTTCAAGCTCTTCAGTAAACAAGAGTTTTTCGAGAAGACCATATCTCATTCTCACTTCAGACAAAACAGTGTTAAAAAGCGAAGCAAAGCAAAATTTGGAGAAAGCGAGATAAGTGACAACCATCCCTTTGCCTGTTCCTGCAGATCTGCCGTCAGAAGTGCTGACACCACCACTGATGTTGTGTCCCGGGGACGGGATGTGCACGTGGGCTGAGATGCGTTACTGAGCGTTCCCCAGACAGCTTCCAGGTTGGCAGGCCTTTTCTGGCCATACTTCTGGACTAAGTGTATGTGGCAGGATGGAAGACCGCACCTTAAAGTCACAAAAGACAGCAAGTCAATGTTTTATTTTCATAAAATATTTAATTTTAAATTTTTTTTTCAGCACAGCCACACTCAGGTGTAGCAGTGCCCGGTACCAGAAATGCTGTTCAGTGTGAGCTGTTTCCTACAGAAAAAGTGCATGTGAGAATTCAGATTATTTTGCCTTGCACAGCTGCTGCTTGTACCGCAAAAGGAGAGCTGCAGCTGACGACAAGGTAGTGCGGAGCGTGACACCTCTGCTGGCCCCCCTCCAGGAGCACCGAGCTGGTCTGCACCACACGATAGGTTTCTTAATTGTTTGATAGCGTATAATTAGGACAACCTAAGCCTCGTTTAACAAACACAATAAGTTAAACTGAAACGCTTGGGTAGACTTTGCTGCTGTTGGAGCAGGAGGCTGCAGAGTGAGGTCACATCAGCCGTGAAAATGCAATCCCTCCTTGGTAGACCGTGGGGCTGAAGCTAAGGCTGGACTTGTGCTTAGCGTGCCGCTTCATCCTCGTAACCTTTGGGCTTTTGCGGGGGACATAAATGATGTTCTGATTCACCCCTCCACGCAGATTCGAGGCTACAAGGAAAACGTACACCAGACAGACATGTTCAAACCGTAAATGATTGGCAAAGATGTCATCAATATCTTCATTACTTTGACCTTCCCACAGTCTACTTTGTAAATACTAGTAGCTCAGTAACTTAAATACTTGTGTACCTTAAACGCTTGCATAATTCAGAGCGAATTATTTCAGCCCTGGTTTTACAAAACCTTTTGAAGGAATGAAAAAGTGTTAACATTTCCAACCCAAAAGTATTTGTTTACAGCACAACAAAGAAGAAAAGAGGCGAAAAAGATTACACAGGGAATAAAGATCTCCCTATTTATTCATCACGTACTTTCTAGGGCTTTTTGCTCTTTAAATTTGTTCTAATATTATCAGAATTGATTTTTAGTCTCTCTGATCCCAGAGGAAATGTCTTCAGTGAAGCTCTCGGTGGGTAACTGTAATGAAGAATCAGCTTGCAGAGCTGTTACTATGGTGCTCTTAAGTGGAGAGCTTCTAAAAAATTAACTGATAAGAAAATTCCAATGCACTATATTTAGAAGTATTTCATTTCCTAGCTTTTGACATAAAATAATTTAACAACTGAAAGTCTACATGGAAATTGTTTATTTTTTATTGCAGCATGGTATCTTTTAAAATGTGTTTTTGTTGTCTTTTAGATAAACCCTGAATTTAGTAAAAAGCTTGCTTAGAAAATTCTCCAAAAACAAAATTGGAAGCAAGAGTTATACTGTTCATTTCTCTGGGTTTTGTTTTGGTTCGGTTTTGGTGGGGTTTTTTGTCATTCTGAGAACCAAATCCCTGGGACTCTACTAGAAAATATTTATGTACAAAGAGCTCTACTTGAATGTTTACCTTTACTTTATACTCTAGAAAGGCATTTTAACAGGGGTACTACTTTCTGACTCTCTTGGAAAAAGCCCAGGTCTATTTTTAGATGCCAGCGTCCTAAATTGTGTACTATATCACACAGGGCAATGCGAGCAAAAACGGCAAATTCAGCTTGCTGTTATTTTTGAGCGTGAGCCAACACTAGCCCATTTCTGTAGGACAGCCCACCTTAAAGCGCTCTGTAGTCACCACTGAAATCATTATGAGGAATATGGGATTATTACAGGCACAACCGTATTTCACATATGCAGTTTATATCACCTGAAGAAGAGTGAGTGCAAAATAACTGAAAATAACACCAAAGTGCACATACACATTTGCAGAAATCTCTGTACTGTTATTACAAATCAGTTTACGCTCACACCTTCGTTTGAATCTTTCCTATTTAAAATAAATAAATAAAAAGGGGGAAAAACCCTACCCCTCTCCACACTGCTTATAACGAATTGCCTGCCAGCACACAATTAATTTCCTCCAAACCTGCTTCGTGGTGCCCTCCCCATCACAGCCCCTCTCCTGCCTGCGGCTCACTGCGTGGCTGTAGGGGCTGAGGGGTTCGTTGCCGTAATGGCTTTCCTGTACCACTTGTAAATGAGGTAAAATGCTTGACAATGACACTTTTCCAGTGCTGACCACCTGCACTTGTCTGCAACTACTTGAAACTCCACTCGCAGCTCTGGCAATCGAATTCCACCCTACGCACGGTTCATAAATGGCTCGCACAGCACCACAGGCATGGCCTTGGTGCAACACAAGGAAACGGATGGGAATGTAGCTACTTTTAATAATTAGACAGATAAAGGTAATCTGGAGAAAAAGGGTTCTACCATTTAAATTACGGTCTTTGCGTCTTTGCATCATTTTTGCATCTTTGCATCCTTGCACCTTTGCATCTTTGCAATACGTCTGGCAGTATTTCTACCTTCGGTGCTTTCACAGAAAGAGGAGGGCTCATCGTAAATGATGATGAACGAATAGCAATAACGTTTTGCACTTCTGCAAAGGCCTCGTATCCTCAAAGACATGTGGAAACAAAAACTAACTGTGCGACTTTGTAACATCCAAGGGAGGTAAGCACTGGTTCTGAGACAGGAACATCCTGTAAATAACTCCTGAAAGGCATCTGATTGTGTGGTCAGTACAGTACGACTTTCCTCCTCTGCAGAGACCTAGAAAACAAGCGATGAAAAGTCCTACATAGATCAATTATCAATTGATTATTTTACCACCACTAGTATTATAACCTTACTATGAATTATGAACTATTTTATGAAGTTGTCCCTTTCACTAACTTTTCCACAGAAGTACTGTACTGCCATTTGTAATTATGTCATTATACTCTGCATGAGTAAAATTCACCTCTTCTCCCCAGAAAGAGATGCAGTTTTTGGGGTGTGCAAGGGCAGTAAGTCACGACTGCACTGGCACACGCGCACGCTGCCTGCCGCAGAGCCCAGCAGATCGCCGGGGCCCCCGCTTCAGCCCCCGGCACGCTCTCAGTCTGGATAAAACAGTATTCTTGTGTTACAGAGTGTTTTGCACGCTTCAGGAACACTGACGCCGTCTGTGTGACCACACCACGCTATAGCCCATGCTATAAAGATCATACTGCATTTTCCAAGCTCGCTCCCCGTTTCTCCTCAATAGCCTAAAATATTGGGCCCTTTGAAAGGACAGCTTTGATTAGCTATATTTTTTTTGTGTGTGTCCAGTTTCTATTGCTTCGGGTAAAGAGAAGACATCAAGGACAGTTATTTGAACGTGGAAAACATAGCGGAGTTATACAGTGGGGATTATTGTGAGGTTTCAAGGCTAACACATATATATATATACACACACATATGCATATATATATATGTTGGCATGTGCATATTTATTTTCTCACACTTTTTATTATTTTATTTATATATTTCTTTGCATTTAGTATCAGAGAAGAGAGACTAGAGGTTGACATTGCTCCTTCCAACTTCTGCTCAAGTTTTTAACTGTTCTCACACTACAAATAATCTAATTTATGCAGAACTGCTTGTAGTAAATATCTTTAAGATTGTAAGCTTTTTAAAGGCTTTAGCCCTAGAAGTTACAGCTCGGGATGGAGATTCAAGAGTGCTGAAACGCACTGTTGATTTCCTAATTGAATTCTTGAGTAAAGAGTGGTTATGTCATTTCACCTGTTTCCCTGTTATTTCACAGGGATATTGAGAAAATTGAAGTTTTAATTTTGGACTCTCAGGAGAAAGGGAGGGGTACAAGTTCGCCAAGTGATTTTACGGTGGTTGTTGTAACTTGCAGGAAGCCTGAAAAACCAAATCCTTAAGAAGGATTTTTCCTTCATTATTTTTCCACATTGTTTAATTATTTCAGGGAGGGCACTGGGTATACACCAGTGGCTTTTTAAACTAAAGCTTTGAGATAGTTTTGAAGAGGAAAGACAAGAGAAATTACATAGGTTTATAAAAAAGATGAAACAAACGTTTTAGGCCAAGTTTTGCCTTCATTAAATGTAACTTTTGTTCCTGTAGACATAAAGTATTCTGTGTGCCCCATACACATTGCCATTCACTCTTCTGCTAGCAATGGAGAACTGTGGCACCGAGAGCAAATGCTGAGCTCATAATATTCATTTTTCTGAAGATTTTTTTATTATTATTTATTGACCAAATAATGCTTTCCCCTGCCCTAAAACATGCCTGAAAATTCTAATTCTGGAATGAGGAAGATGGTTTTCTCCTGCTGGTTTTGCAGAAAGAAGATATTCTGAAAGCCATTTTTGGATGAACCCTGTATTCAGTGGCTGAGCAAGAGCCATTTTCTCTTTTTTTTTGTTTTTTTTTTACCTCATTTTGTTCGCATCATGTCCCTCCGAGGTCAGCACCAGATGTGAGCCTACCCACGAGCATCAGCGTACTCCATCAGATCTGCCTCTGCCATGGGAGCACAGTGATCCAAGATTCAAAATCTGCCTTCCCTTAGGTGCCTGTTGGGTTTGCGTTAAGTCTGCAGAATGCACGTCATCCTGATCAAGCGCTATCGTGTAAACACAGACGTATACACTCAGCTTCACGGGGCTGACTCCGTCATCAGCAGCATGCACAGCTCCCGTCGTATCCAGAGACAGAATAGACTCCCAAGTTCATTGTCTGCTTCCTCCTCTTTGAAATACTACATTTTTAGAACTTTAGTTTTAAACATGCACTATAAATCTGACAGCGAAGTTGTTACTGAAGTCCCAACTCTGAATAAATAGTTTAAAATAAAAATTGTATAAATACCCATCTGTGCCAACAATACAGTTTGAAAGGGAGCGCTGTAAACACAAAGTAAATTAAATGGGATCAACTATTGTGGGGTGGATGGCTACTTAAACCAGTTATTATAGAGAAGATTTTGTTGTGTGGTGCGACAGCACGTACCCATGTGGCTAACCAAGAGCTGGTTGAAGAAACAAACCCCACCCATACCTAGGAGCAGTGCCACGACCAGACCACAATTCCTGCGAGGCATAAATTTAATTTGCTGAAAATGAAGCACAGGCACTGTCGCAGCTCATTAACCAGCAACAGACATATTGCAAGAGAAGAAAGTGGAATTTGGTGGATGGTCCAACTTCTACATGTGCTGTGAATAAAACAGACTATTGTTTTTTGATAAAGGAGTATTGTTTTGAATGTGCCGGGTAACTAAGTAAAGCCAGCAGAATTTTTTGGCCAAATATAGTCTCTTGCTCACTGCTAAAAATCCTAGCTTTTAAATTAGGAGCTGAAGTCATTGAAAAAAAAGTTTACATTCCTGCAGCCGGCTGCAGCAAAGCCAAACAAATGTTTGGCTTAATATTCATCTCTTTCATAAACCTTTCTTAAACATCTAAGTCAGAAAATACCATTTCTATTATTTACTAATTTGATGCTTAAAGCATTGGTTTTCTTCCTTTCTTTCCCCCCATCCTCCCCGCTTTTATTTTTTTTTAGGTTGTTCAGAAAAGACCCAGTAGGTTCACTGCTGTGGTATTAGGCTATGTGAAGCATTTCATAACTTAAAGAAATCACGGTTTCA
Source organism: Aramus guarauna (assembly GCA_013400195.1). Classification (NCBI taxonomy): domain Eukaryota; kingdom Metazoa; phylum Chordata; class Aves; order Gruiformes; family Aramidae; genus Aramus; species Aramus guarauna. The sequence continues at coordinate 23,566 of VXBL01001341.1, forward strand.
GCTTCTGGCAGCAGCTGCAGTTGTAGGTCACAGTTACTAGCCGTATGGGTTTTGTTGGGTTTTTGTTGTTGGTTTGTGTTTTTGGGTGGGTTTTTTTTTTTTTTTTTTGTGATATCCCAAACCACTGGAAAAGAGGAAAAGAAGGTGGTGTTTTTCACAGTAGCTAGCTGCAGTTGTGATATGAGTCTAGAAAGCTAGCAAGACTTAGGAGACCTGACTGTAAAAAATAGTGAGAACTGCAACATTTCTTTAGGGCAATGCTGTGCGAACAACACGCCATGAAATTATTAAAATGAGTAGTGTAACTGCTGGAAGTCTGAATTGTCTAACACATCCTTTGATATATTTGGTGCTCGCTGCTTTTAGCCACTCTGGCAGGCCAACAAGGTATTTTTGGTGCCAGGATCCGTGTCTGAAGCAGCCAGCCCCGTTCCTGGCCCAGCAGGGACCGAGGTGGAGGGATGCAGCCCATGCCTCGTGCCTCCAGGAGACATTGGGAGCGTTTGGCCCCATGAGATGTTTGTTCCCCGCTCTGGAGCTGCCACCACCGCTGAGCACATCTCACCCAAACTGCCATTAGTACGACTGCTACGTGGAGGAAGAGATTAGCTAAAAGTAACTGAATTTTCTCCTTTTCAGACTTCTTGGAAGCTCTATTAAGACAATATTAAAACCAATATGTTGGTCCTCCCTACTGTAATGGGGTACAGAGTGTGTATTTGATTGGTGTCTGTGCTTTGTCTCTTTCTTAACCATAACAAGATGGTTTGATTTTCAGGTAATGGGTACGTCTGAGCGTGGAGCGATGGAGTGGAAAGGGAATAGAGAAGGTGGGTGTACATGGCCTGGCTCGCGGGTAAGGTCCTGTTCAACAGGGTGCACAGGGATCGCAGCCAGACTTGTTTTCTAAGAAATAACAGGCCAGTGCAATCAGAGCAGAATTGGCTTTTTCTGGCTTTTTCTGGCCTTTTCTGCACAGTGATGTAGCCATAAACACACCATACCTCAAAAGGGCAGACCGCGAGCAAAGCCCCTGGGATCCCATCTCACCTCCCCTTGCCCGCTGTGAGAGGGGATAACTCGTCTTCTCGTGCCTATCGATTAATTCGCCTGCGTTACTGATCAAGACACACAAGTATGATGGACTTTTACAATACTCATTATCGTGTTAATAACACAAGAATTCTTTTCATTTTTATTTTTCCCATATTATTTGCTGGATGTGCATCGTAAGGACCAAAAACTACTTCAGCAGGGAAACCTACTACCCGAAGAGTGTAAAGTTGGGATCCCATTTTGTTTACATGAATTTCTGAAAAGTGTACGTTTGACTTTCCTTTATTTCATTTCCTCCCAGTTTACTTTCCTTTCCAAGACGTAGGAAGTACAAAAATATATGTCTGAAAATATTGTTTAAAAATCCCATGTTGTAAGCTTGTATCTCCTAAAGCACCTTGTACCCCCGACTTGGCATGTGTGTTGTCAAGCCTCCCTTGCCTCACATGCTTGATGGCCAGCTCTCAGGTCTTGAACCTCTCAGATTTTGAAGATGTCCCTCAAGGTATTAAATTTTAGGTGTTTTTAATGGGTTTACTTTAACATGTAAGGACAAATATCTGAATACAATATTTCAAAATGACAATTTTTAACAGATACCATGTAAGAGTTACTGCACACACTAAGTAGTTTAATTTTATTCTGCTGTAGTTAAAACAATTATTATTTTTTTTCTGCCCACTTCACTTCATCTGTAGAAGGTAAGATACATTTTAACACTCGGTATTTCCTTCTTTTCAATGCTTGAATGATAGAAGAACTTGCTAATCATAACTTTGGCTGAGAATCACAATGAGGATAAAAAATTTCCCTCCCAATCATATTCAACACTAATCAAAGAAAACAAAATACTTCATTTATTGAATTATTTTAACAGAGTTAATACTGAGTTAATAAGCCTATCCTAATCAGTATTGCCAGCACTTGCAATTTTATCACCAGTCACAGAATATTTGGTGGTTTCCATAAAATCCTCACTCTTTTTCTCAGGCAATTAGATCCAGTATTTTTAAGTCTCGGTCCCTTATAACTATTGAAAAAAAATCATGTGTCCTAACAAGTGAAAAACCAGAAAACAAATGAAAAAATGATGAATGGATGGAATGAAACACTGACATTTCTGGCTTTGACTCTCTCTTTTCTGTCTCTTGTTTTTTTTGGTCGTTGTTGGGGTTTTTTTATCCTGAAGCCAACCTCCCTTTTGAGGACCTGGTTCATGATTTCTGAAAAAAATGGTGATTGTGGTGCTGCTGACTTAATAACATTTCACTGAGTTCCAGTCTCCTTTTTTTTTTTCTTCTATTTTCCCCCTTTTTTCCTTCTCTCCCCCACTGCCCACCCCATTTCCAGGACAAGCACTGGAGCTTCCCTGCTATTCCTGGAATGTCTGACCAAAGCCCCAACGAAAGACACACACGTCTTAAAAGCTCAAGTCTTCTCAGATAACAAGTAACACCAGGGTAACACCAAATGCTGGCTCTGCCACCCACAGCCACTATCATCCATGTCAAACTTTCACTGACAACAGCTGATCTCTGACAGACAATGGAAAATTTGGAGGGTTTTTTTTTTTAAATAAATAAATAAAAGTAAAAAAAAAAAACCCAAGCCACTGTTAAAAAGAGCAAACAAATTGATAGTGACATGGATCACTCATGTTGACTTAATAGATTGCCCCAGTTCTTCAGCATGGATGACTTTACGGCCGCTGTTATCCCAGCATAACTATTGCTGATCATGCTGCTGTGCACTTTAAGAAAAGTAGGACTTCAGAAGGAAGTGTGGTGGAAATTTCCAAAATACAGACGGTCTGTTTGGATAAAGACAGGCTTTTTTTACTTAATTGCTAGGCCTAGGAAGCTTGGCTGCCCTGACCACTGGCTCTGTCTGGGTACACTCAGATGGATTCACGTTGGTGGGATCCCCCGTGAATAGGGGCGTTCCCTTCCCCCCCCAGCATCACTTACTTCTTTCTTCTTGCTGTACGAGGCAGACCATTGAAAGGGGAAAATATTTCCATCAGCTTTGTTGCTAAGACTCCTCGATTTCATAGTTCTGGGTGAGGAATGATTTTGCTGTCTTTTGCGGCAGCTGGGACAAAAGAGTATCAACAAAATCAACACATCTCCCGTCAGTTAAAAAATTAGCTATATTAAATATTTAGGTACTCTTCAAGTGTTGTCTGAAAAAATAATTTCTGTGGCATAAACAGGGCTTGTCTTAAAGGTTCTGCAGAGAGAAAGGACCTCCATCCATCAGTAACTAGATAAGGCAGTAGACAGACTCCTAAAGGGTGTGGCGTATTTGCATGTAAAGATTTCCAAATTGTATTAAAATTAGTCATGTCTTTTCAAACTTGCCTGAGCTTTTTCATGAAGGCACCAGAGTGGGTAACATGGTTGCAAGGTTTCAACACATAACAGCTCTGGGTTATCTAAAAATAGGCCATCGGATTCTATTTTTAGCAACAGTGATATAAATCTGAAGAAACCTTGCTAACTTCAGAGTAGTTGCCTTGTATTTACACGTGAATTAAAGATGTAAAATCAGTCCCTATTTTATTGCTGCACACTACTAAATGCAAATATCTGATTTGGAAAAAAAAAAAAAAGCTGTACTAATGCATATGACTGGAAATGTCCACATTAATTCTGTGTAACAGCCACCGAGCGAGAGTTAATATTCTCAGGTAGAAAAAGGCTGTGAGTGTTTTTTACTAGCAGTCTGTTTTAATACCAGCTTGTGGATTGGGACAGCTGAAACAGCAATCTCTCAGAATGTTTTTGAGCCACGATTTTTTGGTTACCTCACTTATCACCATGTCAGAATATTTTCTTCAGCAAATTAGAAACTGACTTTTTCCTTATGTACTTTTCAAGTATTCCAACGATTCATTCACAATGCCAAGCTGCAGTAAAATCCAGCATAATGTAAATCACTCTCTGATACTGCTTTTCCTTTCTCTTTCTGGACACAGTTATAAATGCAATGAAAAATAAATGATTTTGAATGGCATCAGTGGAGAAATTGGTATCATGGATGGAATTTAAAAGTCAGATCATCTTGCTAATAGCTAAATAATGTATTTCCTAAGTTGGATTTTGGCTACACAAGTTTGAATGTTTGAACATTTTTTCTTTTAATAAGGAGAGCATTTTAAAGTGCTGAAACTGGGGATAAGGTAACATTACCCTTCTGGCACATTTAATAATATGTACTAATGCAGCCCGTATTTCCAGCCCCTCTTCCCCATCTAGCAGTAATGCTGCAAATTGATGTATTTTTCTGAACAGCAAACCCAAGCAGTAATGTGGTCATGGGAAACTGGAACAAATGACCACTTGCTCTGGAAAGCAGCACTGTGCGAGTCTGAAGTTCTTCGTGTTTACATAGTGGCTTGACTCTCAGCAACAGGTCATACCCACAGAAACAAGAGCTGCCTGAAATATCGTGTAGGGCCTGTAAACCCAGGAATGTGCTGTGTGCTGCCAGCAGTGCCCTATAGGATCTCAGGCAGCCTGTCTTCCCGAGACCTGGGAGGATTGCAGGCATTTCTGACCAGACCTGTTGGACTAAGGTGACTTTGACCGAAGTCGGCTCATTAAGCTCACAGTGAAGTTTGTCTTCAAGTCTTTCAACTGCTAAATGTTGTAGTAACTCCAACCAACTCTGTTGGAGCAGAGAGCACCACTAACAGTGTTTCCAGTGTAAGAATTAATTAAAAAATAATGCATTTTAGTTTGATGCCTTTTTTGGAAAGTAAAAAAAAAAAAACAAACAAACAAACAAACCTCAACTAAGTAGGTCCTTAAATAAGACAAGATACCAGTTTGTGTTTCCTCTCCAAATGGGAAGACAAAAGTCCACCAAGTTTTATTCAATGAGTTATAGTATGCATAACTGATTGAAAGATGGCAGTCTTTCTCAGTAGTTTACACCATGGAAACGAGTATTTTGAGGAGGGGTGTTACATCCATCCAGAGGGACCTTGACAGGCTGGAGAGGTGGACCCATGTGAACCACATGAAGTTCAACAAGGGTGAACGTGGGTCAGTGCAATCCCAAGCACAACTCCAGGCTGCGCAGAGAACAGATTGAGAGCAGCCCTGAGGAGAAGGACTTGGGGGTGTTGGTGGACAAGAAGCTCAGCATGAGCTGTCAATGTGCACTGGTAGCCCAGAAAGCCAACCGTGTCCTGGGCTGTGTGTCCAGCAGCCTGACCAGCAGGGTCAAGGGAAGGGATTCTGCCCCTCTGCTCCACTCTGGTGAGACCCCCCTGCAGTGCTGCGTCCAGCTCGGGGGTCCCCAGCACAAGAAGGACATGGAGCTGTTGGAGCCAGGCCAGAGGAGGCCACGGAGATGATGCGAGGGCTGGAGCACCTCTGCTATGGAGACAGGCTGAGAGAGTTGGGGTGGTTCAGCCTGGAGCAGAGAAGGCTGCGGGGAGACCTTAGAGCCCCTTCCAGTCCCTGAAGGGGCTCCAGGAAAGCTGGAGAGGAGCTGTTCATCAGCGGGTGTAGCAATAGGACAAGGGGGAATGGCTAAAAGAGGGTAGATTTAGATGAGATCTGAGGCAGAAATCCTTCCCGGTGAGGGTGCTGAGGCCCTGGCCCAGGGTGCCCAGAGAAGCTGTGGCTGCCCCTGGCTCCCTGGCAGTGTTCAAGGCCAGGCTGGATGGGGCTTTGGGCAACCTGGGCTAGTGGAGGGTGTCCCTGCCCATGGCAGGAGGCTGGAACTAGATGGGCTGTGAGGTCCCTTCCAGCTTAAACCATTCAATGATTCCATGTTTCTATACAGAGTCTTTGAATTAAAATTCCCCTTTTAGAAGTACATACTTCCTATATACCTTTCTTTCCTGTTTAGAAAGCCAAAGGATGGCAGGCAATTCAATGCTGTCATGGAGAGCGATCCCCTTACAATAAGTAGACCCCATCACTGCAGGGCTGGTTGAGCTGCAGATTTAGCCAACCAGCTCAAACATCCCTATGGCTGCTCCCCAAAAGCCCCACCAGAAACCTTGTCAATGGCCTCAAAAACAGGTCTTTGATTTGCAAAGCATCCTTTCTAGTTCCATGGTTCCTCCTAGGCATCTCAGTAGATCCATTTTCTTTTAGATAGATGTTTCTACCTTCTCAACTCACACATAACTCTGACTTGTTATGGTTAGCTATCAATTGGCATTTCCAAAAGCACCCATCTCCACCCACCCACCAAGTAGTCCAGGATAGCAGGGTAACTATTACACAAGCCAAACCAGTCAATCTGTTCAAGGGTGTGAAATTCTGAGCTGGCACTGACTAGTAGCAAAGAATTATTCAGAAGCACCACAGTGTACACATTTTAAAATACATTTAACTTCTCAGTTCTTAGACTGCCTGTAAACTTTTTTTGAATTGCAGAGGCTACACTGGGATGTAATTAAATAACAAGGCTGCTGCCTATAATTATAATGACTCTTTTTAAGGTTTTCATTTAAAGGAGTAAATGTGGTGCCCTTAAGACAACCGGCAATAGTGTGCCTGGCTTGATTTCAAATTTCTATACTTACATGAGCAGAGATCAGGAGAAACAAGGAATCTTGCCACTCTTTTTCTGCCAGATGAAGACTGTCCAATCTCATTTCCATAGTAAAATCAAAAAGGCACATTAAATTGTTTTTCATACTTAGGATTGCAAGAACAAACTAAATGCCAAGGGCCAGCCCTGAACATGCCTATCTTCTTCAGTAATGCAACTGAAGGAAGCAGTGCTCCTGATCCACTGGAACTACTTCTGCTGACATGTGTGTTTGAGGAACTAGGCCATCAGGGTTTAGTTCTGGGCTTTCCAAACTGTGCCTGATCCTTTCAGAAAAAAAAGACTTTAACAAAGTACTTTGAAATGGTTGATGCCACCTCGTTTTTCTATCAAACAGCCGATTATCTTAAATGAAAATAAATAGCATTGCCATGAAAAAAAAAAAAGAAACTTTTGCTGTTGCTACAAAATCTTTTTTTCCTTATCGAGTGCCACCTACCACAGTTCAAGACATACTTTTTAGATTTAACAGACAGGCTAAATTGCATTCTCATTAACAAAATGCATTAGGCTACAGACTAATAAAAACACCTTACTTTGGGCCAGCAAAGCTTCCATTAAAATGAAAGGATATTTGTGTTGTAGAGCCATAAAATACGCTCTTTGCACAGGATTCTTTCAAACCACAATCTAGTGAAATGCATGGATACACTTCCATTGGCTTTAGTGACTTTTACATCAGGCACTAAGACACTGCGTGCATTACGTCTTCTTAATGGAGATTCACAGGGGAAGAAAAAAAAACAGATTTATTATAAATTGAGATGTTTTGAAAGGTTTTTTACCTATACAAAAAATAATTGAGTGGAAAGTAGGTTCAGCATGATGCATTATTCTTTGCCTTACCCAAATCAGCAGTGTTAAGTCTGATTCTCCATAGTTTTGTCAAAGTCGTCTGAAGATTTGAAATCTTAAGTGAGGGCACAAGGTCTGGAATTGCCAACAAAGACAAATTTCTAGCATGCCATTTTTAGAAAAGAAAAAAAGTCATTATCAAACCTTTCAGACAATTGAAATAAAAAATCATTTCTATTTCAATTAGTTGTACTTCTGTTCCTTGTAAGGCAAGTCTTTGAAGGCAGAAAATGCTAAGTTTCCCTACCAAAACTGGGTGTACTGGGACCCAGCACTCTACGTCAAGCTCTGCCTACAGGTAGTGATGATGGAACGTTAACAGCAGCATTCAGGACAAAGCACATCATCAGTGCACACCCTGATCCCCAGCTGCAAAATGAATACAACAGTGTAACAGCGTAGATAGGGCTTGAAACCTCAGAAAACGTCTGTTCCAACTTGCCACACTTGGGGAAAAAAAGGGAGTTAAAATTATATATAATACCCCTTTCTGAGGTCACAGGCCGATGACGAAAGTTTAGTCTCCCTTCTGCTACTTATTACCCACTCATCTATTAACTCATGAAAGCACTCCACATTGTTGCTGTTACTTCAGGCATCTGTAGGGCACTTTGCTGTTTGCTGCTAAAGAGCGATTTACGTAGATCATGGAAAGCACCAACTAACTCTGACGAAAGACAAAGCACACCCTCCGTAATATTAACCCCCATCAGCTCTTCTGCCCGCAGGAGGGGCCAGTATCAGATGTAGTGACGAGTCAAGAGATTCAGCAAAGGTCAAGAGGCTCGGTACTGCATTTTCCTTAATCTGCCATCATCTCAAAATCAGCTAAATGACTTCTCTCTGGTCACAAAATGGTCTGAATTCTGGCTTGGATGTATTTCTCTGAAACCATGTACCAGATCCAAGACAGTGTCATTGAAATTATCCTCTACACCATCATTACTAGTGCCATTCCTGGGGCTGAAGTGTTTTTTCCTAACAAAGCTGATACAGCAGGGTGTAAGTGGATAGATCATCTGAAAAACAGCCTGAGGCGATGGGGTGGTGGTCGGGCTTGCGAGGCACCCTGAAGCCTTTTCACCACCGCCAGCCCCCGGTCGGAGCGGAATCACAGCATCCCGGCCATCGCCGCTCGGGGATCGGCCGTGCCAAAGAGGGACAGACGGGCAGGAGCTACCCCTCCTTCCTTCACATCGGACAGCAAAACCAGGGTACACGCACACTTTTTTCTCAGAAAGTCATATGTCACACACATACACCCAGTGCCATTAAACAGATGGACTTGGATGTCCCAGTACGGAGCGTGGAGTTGCCATGGCTCTGACGAACACCAGCATCACGGGACATAATTTGGCAGCACCCTGTGCTCTGCAGGTCTGCCCACAAAATCCTCCTCCGAGCATCCCTGCCAGGTTGGAAGCACCCCATGCCTCACAAGCACAGACCTTCCCTCTCGGTCCAAAGCACAGACGTGTTTTTACCATCTCTCAGGAGATATGTTGTAGATTAAAGCACAGCCAGCTTCAGCTCCAGCTCTCTCTCCGAGTACAGACAAGGGCTATCGTCTTTTTCTGAGTACAGTCAAGATATTTAGAGGACCTGGCACCAGCAAAGCCCAACCCATTGTACTAGACTGTGTAATAGGTCTGGAATAGCTTTATAATTCTGGAAAGCAGCATGCAAAAATTAAGATACTTGAGGGAAAAAGCTTCTGAAGACGTTCTTGTGAATAAGCTCCCATTTCAAGTACAATTAGATTTCTGAGGCACCAGAGAGCTAATTAATTATTCAACTATCTAAATAAAGACAGATAAAACAAATACACCAAAGACACACACAAAACCCCCTCATGTTTTCTTTTTAAAACATATTTTTTAATATTTGGTTTCCAATTCATATATTTTTGCTTGATCACAGCCACAGTTCTTCAGGTGGAGGGCAGATATATTCTCCAAGGACTGAGATGCTGCCTTCCATACTAAATAATTTTCAGATATGGATCACAACTGTGTTATTTCAAGGTTTAAATGAAAGAAAATCTTGAAACTTTGCCTAAAACCTGCTATTTTCAGGCTCCTAAAGAATTTGGGAAAACGAGCCACACATCCAACTTCCTCTTAAAAAAATAAAGGAATTTTTTGGCAATTAGCTTGTTATTTTTACTACCAGCACATAAACACAAATCTATGCTATTATTCTGCAAAGAGCATTTTCTTGTACCCTACCAAACAATCTGCTCCTTCATCCCAAAAGCCTACTGCATTTTTCCTGATCACTTTGGGAAAGATGAGGAGTCCAGGGCTCTCAAAATCCATACAGCAGTAAATCAATATATGACATGCCTGCAAGACATTGATTTAGTGGTCACATAATTCAAGGATTTTTTAACACTTAACCAGAATCTTGTTTATCAGTGTTTTAAATATTCCTTGAATGCGTGCAAAACTTTTCTTCAGCATGCAAAAGAACATCCTCAGATCCTCCTTTTTTCCACAATGGACAATTCAATTGGCAGATGCTAAGTCCGAAAAATTCCACCTTTCCTAATCATTTTTTAAATAATCATTATTAAGTCTATATTGTTCAAGTATATATATGTATAGGGGATTCTGGTCCCCAGGATGTGCTTATACTGGCTTCATTTTTCTTGGGTGGATACCACTGAGTGGAAACAATATTTTCTGGAAACAGATTTACAAACGTTTCTTAATTAAATCACATAGTATATCTGATGAACAGTCCATATATGATGGAAGTTCAGAGGCTGGTTGTCCTATACATTTGTAATTGGTAAGACAGTGCTGCTGCAGAAATTTAGGTTGTCTTTAACCCCGCATTAGTTGTGTGTCTGTGTGTTTGTGTGCAGGGTAGGAAGAAAGGGCGCATAATTAGCTGACTAATTTCAATTATTTACTGTGAGTGCATTGCACAGTCTGTGTGAAGAAAATCCTAAAATGTAGTTCAAATTATGTCATGCATTTTCTATACTTATCATTAAGCGTTGAAGTAAGAGGAGCGCTGATGGAAAAGTGTACTGGCTGTAGGTAAGCATGAGAGGTTTGATTACAGAAGTCCTAAAGCACACAAGCATGAGAAGAGGAGGTGGGGGAGTGGGGTGGGACAGGGAGTTCATCTCCATGGCACACCCAGGTAGAGACACTCAGCAGCAGCACGTTACTCCTAAACTTCAGCAGCTATTGCTCCTCAGCTAGTGGAGGCTGAGGAGGGACAATGACCAGAGGCTGCTCACTTAATGGGTGCCCCATCCCCAGAAGTGTTCAAGGTCAGCTTGGATGGGGCTTTGGGCAACCTGGGCTAGGGGAGTGTTGGACTAGATGATCTTCAGAGGTCCCTTCCCACCCAAACCATTCTATGATTCTATGAATTAACAGCAGCAAGAAATAATCCTGGCTGGTGCTTGGATCCGCCTCGTCTGGTTCCTGCCTGGTAGTGCGTTGTACACTTCAAGACATGAGGCAAGCTATCTAGACTTGCTGTACAGTCGTGGGACTGGTGGGCGCCAGGAGGGTAGGGTTCATCTGTTCTCAACAGGAATTGTGATGAGATGTCTGTCAACTATGAAAAGAACTTAAATGACAAGCTTAGACTCAAAATTTTATCTTGTGAGAAGAATCCCACCGATTGGGCTCAAAATGCCAGCTCCTTTTCCACTGTCCTTGTAACTTCCCCAGTAGAAATTAACTGTAGAGGTGGAACACCTAAACAAGCATTGTGCAGACATCTCTAGGAACTTCTCTCCTTTGCTCTGTATTGCAGGGTATGGGTTCATCCAAAATATGTTAAGAGATTTGGGAAACCTAGTTTACCCAGTGTACAGAAAACAGAAAAAAAAAGGGAAATTTGGATCTTTCAGTTATCAGTTGTGGACAGAAATTCTTGAATGTTTTGTCTTTTACTATTTTCAGGTATGGCCAGAAAATATTTCTTTTTTTTTTTTTTTTTCTTTGCCCGCTGTTTCTCCATTATCTAGTGCTATCAATGTTATGTCTGCTAGCCGCTTGGCCTTGAATATTGTGAAAGTTAAAGCCCATGATAATACAGCAATTCAAGAGGAAAAAAAAAATGTAGGCTGACTGGTAGAGCAGAGGTCTGGGGTGGAGTTGTGTCTGGACAAGGCTGCTTACCAGATCAGGGCCTTATTTATTGTAAAGTATGTTCGTATCTACAGTTGCTGTGTGTCAATCTTCAGTCCTCATCTATCCGGTGGTATCTAGGCACAATGTTTTGAGGGAGAACAAAACGAGGTTGTGAGCCAAAGCCCACTCATCTTGCTGGAAAGGGGAGAGTGAGCAAGGGAGACTTCATGTCATGTCACTTGAAACTATTTTTTTTTTCTTCATCTTGCTGAGAGAAGGCAGCCAAAAAAATTTTTTGTGTAAAACTCTTTAAAATATTTAACTGACAATTGAAGGCAAACAAAGTGTTTAAAGGTTGTTGTAATTACATCCACTTACATTTTTGTTCCATAAACAACATTTGGTTAACTTTCCAAATGATGCAGTGTTGCTTTGACCTATTTTTTTAGATGCCTGAAAGGATAATAAAGGATCTGAAAGGCAGTAATTTTGGACTTAAAGTTTGAACCTTGAATGCATTTATTTTTAGTATATAAAGGATACTTAAAGAAGGAGGAAAAAAGTAAACCTAGGTCAGGAATGAAAAAGTGTTGTTTTAGGAAAAGCAACAAGCTCTTTTGTTTTAGTTTATTGTTCACCTTTTTTTTTTTCAAGCTGCATTATTGCTTTTTCAAATGAATCATCGTGCAATATCATTTACAGTCTGACCAACAAAAACTGTTATTAGTGCTAGAATTAGTGGGATTTCGTAGTCTCTTCAGATCTCATGAATGCTCTAACTGTAACAATGACAGTACACACATATTAAAGACACCAAGCTAACATAAACCGAAATAATTACTTTACAATTCATTTTCAGAGCCATCTGGCTTTCTTCTCGAAGCTTGTATCACCAGGCTGAAGATTATCTGGATATTCTTTTGCTAGCCACTTGAGAAATATTTGGGATTCAGGAGACGATTCAGGAGACAGAAGACATGCTGAGGTTCTTGGAAACTATGTGTCAGCCTCGGTGGCTCCAAATGGAAAAAAGGGCTGCAGAGAAATCCGACCAACACCAAGCAACTGTTCTGAAGAATGCGGCTTAAGGTTTTCAAAGTGGAGTCAGCCTGCTAATGCGTGCAGCTGTAGCGGAGGAACACACAAAAGCAGAGAGTAGACGGGCAGAGGGAGAAGCACTCCCGTTTCATCAATTCTGCATGAAAGATTTTCCTTCGTGATACATCCAGATTGAAATGTTCTTCACTCTAATTGACCTTAAAGAATAACCACTGATAGAAAGATTTACTAGCTGATAATTACAGCCCTTCATTTATGAGATTTAGGTTTTCAACCAGAGAGCCTGAGAACGAAATATGAGTCAAAGTGCTACTCTCTGAGTCCAGACTATCAGGGCACAAATCTTTATCTGAGACTGTGGGAGGAAAGAAGTGTATTTTCACCTTAAATTTCACAAGGTGACATAAAAATGAACACGTCTTCCTGCAATGTAGCTTTTATTACAGCACCTAATTTTACCCTAATGACGCAAAATGCACAACTAATATTGGTTTCTGTTAAGAGCAAAGCCCCGTTTGTTACACTGGCTATAACTTTTATTTTAAACCTGGTAATTATAGGAGGCACAGGTGGTGCTGCCCATAGCTAAGGCTGCCCATGATTTCCCATAATAAGATTCTTTTTTATAAAGATGTTTACATTATAGCATCAAGTCTTAAAATACAGGGAAACACCAGAATTAAGGTCAGGAGTGCATCTTTAAATTATCTCTTTCCCCCTTGGTTGCATGTATGATGTCATGCTCTTCTAATACCTTATCATAAACCTTTTTTTCTGTCTGACTCCTGCCTCATTCAGTGCAGACAGTGGACCGTTTTCTGGGATTGAATTTGGCGTTTAGCGAAGAAGACTTTTTTCTGAGACACTCGTTTCAGAATTTGGTTGGAGAACAGGGAACGTGTCACTGGGTGGCAAGAAGAGGAAGGATGGTTTTGTAATTAAAGAGTATAGAACACTGCCCTTTAATACCACACTGTCTCACTGTACAAGCTTGTTCAAAAAAGCCATTAATAGATGGCTTTGCTTCACAGATTTTCCCGTATCATCTCATAGAGGCATAGAACCATCTACAATATTCCAAGACTTGCAGAGCATCATACGGACTGTTTGAGGAAAGACACAGCTGGTCAACCCTGAGACAACCCGAAATACGCACCCTCCTCCCCCTCAGGCTCTTGTCAGAAACCCAGGCTTTTCAAAAGAGTTTTTAGTAGATACAAAGTGGAAATCTGAGTATGTTTAGACTAACAAAGTCTACACTAATTCATATGAGAAAATCCCCCTGGGTTTGTTATAAGATTATGTTGTTGAAATTGGCTTCTTCCCACTGTTTCCACACCCAGTCATGACAACAAATCTGCTGAGTCCCATGGGTTTGACATCTTACATAAAGAATTCAGGGTCAATAGGATGGGAGATATGACTGTTAACACAGGCCCGTTTCCCTTGACAAAGTTTTGGCTAAAGAACTGAGTTTTCCATTCCTTTCATCTACTTGATAGTGAGAAAAAAATATGGAAAAGATGACTGATGATCTAGGTAGGGCACATGCATTGATTTGCATATATAAATACAAAATATTCTCAGAACAAAAGAAAATATACATTATTTGTCCCAATTTAATTCAACATAATGTGGACATACATTGCAGTGGTAAGTGGCACTAGAGGAACGGTGATAATTCACTACTGCACTGCTTTACAAAAGTTTATCAAGTTCTAGACTGCTGTCTAGAAAAATCTCCTCTTATAGAGATACTTCAGTAATCTCCTTGGAAGTACATCATCTAAACCAAGTAAATCAATTTGAGTTACATATACGAGCTGTTCTTATCTAGAACTTAAGGTCAGTAGCAGATGTTATAAATTCCTATAGACGCATGCCCAAAGAGAAGGATTTTTTTTTTTTTTTTAATGGCAGAAATCTGCTAGCTATTCTTGCCTTATCTGCAACAGCTGAGCAATCTTTCAGTGCCATGAGGAGATTGAAAACTTGGCTCATATCTAGCATGGACAAGCTTGCCTTAATCACATTGCTCTTTTACATGTGCACAAGGACATCAACATTGACAGTGCTACAGTAAAGCAGCCATTTGCTGAAAACAACTGTCAACATTGTCAAGTTTTTTGGAACCTTTTATAATGTGATTTGTGTGACAAAGCTTGTATAATTCTGTTTATCAGCTGCAGTAACAAATTTTTGTAAGGGGGATAAATGGAGAAACATAGCAGAGCTGGATTTTCTATTAGCAGCTCCTACCTGACACTCTGAAGCAAATGGATTAGAAAACATTACAAGATAAATAAACTGCAACAGCCAGAGCTTCCAGTCCCACTTAAACCAATTTTGAGAGTTTTCACAAAAAAGTTGCAAAAACTGAAGTAAAAAGATTTTGTCTTTCATTTAAAAGTTACCCTTTTTCTAAATCCTTCATGCATTTTTCTTTCCATACTAATCTTGCTATTGAACATGTAAAGATATGCTTGAAAAGAATCATAATTAAACTATGTGTGGTGCTAATTGATACCTGGGATTTTTTAAAAGCCAACATGAAAGGCTTGGAATAGGCACAGAATAGGTATATACTACAAAGTAAATGCTGCAGAGGGTGGGATGGAAACCTTACTTAGGATGAGATTAGTTTAGACTCAGGACTGTTGCCTAACCTGTGCCTATACCAGTTATTGGCAGTGCTCAGCTCTTCCAGCACATCTCAAAATCAGTCTTTTAGCATCTGCCACTCTTCAAGTTACTGGACCACTAACATAATTCTGCAAATGGCTCTTGGCATCCTTGGCACCACGACACTTTCAGCTTGCTATATTCTGCTCTCATTCTTTCCTAGGTGTAAGGATTTTAAAAAATCATAAAATCTAATAGTATTACACAGTCAGCATTTTGTTAATAACAATGTGAAAGGACATGAAGTTTTCTACCACCAAGTTTCAGGCTTAGTGCTGTTTCTGATTACCTGAAGTCCTAATCCCTCTAGTTTGCCTTGCAGAGGTGGTTTCTCCCCCTTTCAATCAAACATTCTTCCTATTGGTCCATAAAATAGCTAGTAAAGAAGAACCAGGCATGTTTGCCCAAACAGATCCTGTCTCACATCTCAGATACGTTATGAGGACAGCTTTGCATTTACTTTGCAGCTCTCTTCAGACCATGCATTAATGATGCAGGAGCTACCAGCCCCGGAACCCCTGCACTGTCCCCACGGAATGTTAATGAGACACCGGTACTCTAAACGATGCCGTTAACAACAAACTTTCTCTATACCATCTTAATCACAATTTCCAAAGTTGCATTTTATATATGTATCAGCTGTAGCCTTGTTGACTCTGAGCTGTTCCAATTGATTTTTCTAACACATACTTGCAATGCCTGGAAGATATCTTGCAACAAGCTCTACAATTACTGGTATTTATCTCGAATTAAAGGGGGAAGGAGGGAGAGGAGGGATTGGGGGCACAGTACACATTAGGCCCAGAGACTTTCATAACTCCCAAGAGAATCTGGTGCACACTGTCCAAGTGAATGGTGTCTCACAGTTAATTTGGTTGGTGGCCAGAGGCTACAAATAATTCTTTTGCCCACAGCCAAAGTTACTCAGCTGTATAATAAGGATGAAAGCCCTGGCTTCTACAAAGATGCAGAATCATGGACATGGTTTAGCCATGGAGGAGAAGCGTTAAGTTATACAGAATGTTATAGGTGTTGCTTTGAGCTTATAATGTAATGCATTTCTAATTGTTCCTAAAGTTTAGGAAGAATAAAATGGTTAATCTTCATGATGACAAAAGGGAGCAGGAAAATAAAGTGACACACTTGAATGAACTGTGAGGAAATAAAGTGCACAACATGTGATAATGCCATGACTCTGTGTTACTGCGCATTTCTGGGCTGAAAAGATATGGTTTGATGGGTAATTTGTCATGCTGTGCAATAGAGAACAACAGTAAAGAGACTTCAGACAGAAGAAAATTACACAAATAGTAGGGTGGAAAGGTATAATTGAAGATGGCAAAAGACTGAAAGAAAGACATTTAAAATTACTGTACTGACCTACTAAATGCACTTGGGCGTGGAATCCTGGCCTCACAAGAAGAGGCATTAAACGACTGCAGGCTGTGACACTACTACAGGATAATGCCAATCTTATGGAACTCTTAAGGATAAAAATCATACAGTATTAGCTGAAAATAATCAGACCCTTGTTTTTTTCATGCATGGACACCCTGAACACATAGTGAATTTAGAAGAACAGAAAATTTACCTATGGCCAAGCTGGTACCTGGTATCCAGGCCAATGGAACCAAGACCTCACTTTCTTCTCGTGCACTGCATGAGGACTCATTCTCTGCCACCGGGGCTGCGGTGCGCTGTGTCTGTAGGCAGACCTAGTGAGCTGAGTATTTGCTGCTGCTTTAGCTGATTTCTCCTCTTGCCACTGAAGCAACACCCAGACATACCAAAGACCTGTGCTCATTTCAGAGAAGCTAGCAGATGTAAGGCTCACCGCAAATATGTCCTTCTGTGTTCGACACATCCACTGTTGCTCAGACTCTTGGTTCCTTACCCATGGTGGGCTGACCCAGGCTGGGGCCAGGTGCCCCCCAAAGCCCCCCAAGCCGCTCTGTCAGTGCCCTCCTCAGCTGGGCAGGGGACAGAAAATATAAGGAGAGGCTGGTGGGTGGAGATAAGGGCAGGGAGAGATCACTCACCAGGTACCGTCACGGGAAACACAGGCTCCACTGAGAGAGAAAAGTCAGCTCATTGATTACCCAGCAGGTCCGAGCAGAGCAATGAGAAGGAAACCCAAACCTTCACCCCCGTCCCCCCAGCCCTCCCTCCTTCCCGGCCCACCTTCACTCCCCATTTCTTTCTCTCCCTCCTCCCCGCCAGCGGCACAGGGGGACGGGGAATGGGGGTTGTGCTCAGTTCCTCACACGGTGTCTCTGCCGCTCCTTCCTCCTCAGGGGGAGGACTCCTCACACTCTGCCCCTGCTCCAGCCTGGGATATCTGCTCCAGGTGGGTATCTGCTCCACCATGGGCCTCCTTGGGCTGCAGGGGGACAGCCTGCCTCACCATGGTCTTCTCCAGGGGCTGCAGGGGGATCTCTGCTCCGGTGCCTGGAGCACCTCCTGCTCCTCCTCTGCACTGACCTGGGTGGCTGCAGGGTTCCTCACATCTTCTCACTCCTCTCTCTGGCTGCAAAAGCTCTCCCTAAGTTGTTTTTGCCTTCTTAAATATGTTATCACAGAGGTGCTGATGGGCTCGGCCTTGGCCAGTGGTGGGTCCATCTTGGAGCCGGCTGGCATTGGCTCTGTGGGACATGGGGGAAGCTTCGAGCAGCTTCTCACAGAAGCCACCCCTGTAGCACCCCCGCTACCAAAACCTTGCCATGAAAACCCAAAACATTACCAAAAGTGCTTGAGAGGGGTTTGAGCCTCTCCCTAGGACATGGAGAGAAAATTAAATGCCTTCCAGTAAGGCATCTACGAATAACATTTATTTTGTCCTCCTTCCTGTACTTCTTCCCATACTCTCCTAGTACATCAGTGCAAGTACACTATGGGAAGCAGAGGGAGGCCGTATTTTTCCCTTTGATTTATTGCATATTACTTACTAGTCTCAGAAAGGTGTTGTGAGTCCACATGAAAAACACCTGGGCTCTTCATAACCATGAGGGTGAAGAAGGCTACCAAAGATTGAGGTAAGGTCTGTTACTGACTGCCCCAAGTCTCCATGAATGTGAAATGTTCATATTACTAGCTAACTTCTTACTTTCACTGATACACTTCGGTATAAGGGAAAGAAGAACAGCACCAGCACGCTAATAGCTTTGTCTTTTCTTCGCTTCAGGAGGCTTTTGAATTCTACCTTCATACCTGCGTGCTCTTTTATTCAAGAGAAATCACAGAGTACATGTCTTTCTCCCCTCAGGGCTACCTGAAACAGCAGAAACTCACACTGAACTGAGCTTCCCAGGGTTTGCTCGTTGTGGGTACAGTATACTGGCACAACAGGGAAAGCATTGCTGATTTAACAGTTTGCCAGGTTACTGAAACACCCGCTCTGCATGAAGCCTGAACGACGGAAAGCCAGAGCAGCCACAGAATGAGGCACTTTCCCATTGCAGAGATACACTAAACTGTTTTGCTACTGTACAAACATTTTGACCATAAAAATAAATGGTCTAAATTGTGAAACCGTAGCTAGCCTGCTGTCAAGTTAAATAAACAATGAAGCAATCCAGAGACTCCAATAGCAATTGTTGTTCCGTGACCTACGCTTTTCAAAAGGCCACTTCTAGTGCATTCAAGTACTAAATGAAGAGAATACTTCAGTAAACTAAGTTTCTGTGTTTGTTTATCACACACCATTTGGTAATAGTCAGGGCCCTGTGTGATTCTGTGGCAATTAAATTTGCCAGAGAATCCACCCACTGCTACAGACGCACACTACAGGATGCAGACTGTCGTTTTTAAAACTAAAATAGAGGGAGGTTTGCCTTTAGTGGCAACGAAAATCTTCCAGATGTTAACTGAAAATAAAGTCGTGCGGAGACACATGCCCAAGTTTGCAGGCAGCCTAATGCGATGGCTCTAATAGGCATGAACTGCCCCTTGATTTTAATTGTCAATTGAACCAGAAAACTTGATAGCCATTATTTAAACGGTCAGTGATGCTAAGTATTTCACAGCTGCTTGTTATCCTAATCTCTGCTTCCCTGACAATCTTCATATTCTTGCCAAATTTGATAAATTTCACCTTCCCCATATCTACTCCCCAAACCTTCTGTTTATTATGCTGACAACTCTTGGTACCGATATTGCAGTGTGCAGCTTGCTTAAAAATGAAAAATTAGGTCTGGCATAAAATCAATAGGATGCAATATAAGATTAAATGCCACACAATGCTGAATTCGTCGTATCATTTTGGTAAAGACTTCCTTTTTTTTTTTTTATTTACTTGCAGCAGTGCCTGAAATCTCAATTTTTTGCAACAGAAAACTGCAGCAGAATTTAGGTCAAGTGAGCTGCAGCGTAAGATAGGGCCATAAAGAAAGCATATCATGATATGCCAGCCATACGTAACAGTTCTGATTCAGGTCCTTGTGTAAAATAGTTATGTTGCGCTCATATATATCTTATCCATTTCAAAACCTGTGTGCTTTATTGACATTTCCCAGACTATAGTGTATGAATATAAAAGTAACATAAGATCCAGGACCTCAGCTGGTGTAAATTAGTGTCGGTTCAGCGGGAGTGATGCCAGTTGTGTTGGCTGAGGGTTGGTGCATGGAAAATGACTGGGAAAATATAGATGGAACTGTGTATAATGTTTCCTATTAGTAGTCTTATGTTCAAGCATTCCCAAAGAGATGAGAGTCTACCTCCTTGTCCTCACAAAAACAAAAAGCAAGAAAAAAACCCCACCTTTCCTTGAAGTTTACTTTTCAGTCAGCTACAAAAATTACAGTTGATCAGTCAGGGGCATTGCCCCATTTTCTGCTATTAGGACACAAATTATTACTCATCAGCCTTGAGAAAGTAGTTAGGAATATGAGAGGGAGCTGGTCCCTGCCAGAGTGCAATCCTTCCCTTGGCAAGGTGAAGTTCCTGCACCATTCCCCTGGCACAGCTGTGTAAACAGGTATGCTTCTGGCCTGATTTATGTAGCTGTAGCTTTAGGAAGAAGTCATGGAATGAAACCTTGGACGACTCTCAAAAGAAAAACTTCAGCTTAAAAAATTGTTCTTAGCATTTAAGACTGAATACTTTATTCACTGTAAAGTAGTTCTTCATGCTGGCTTTAATACCGGAAAACAAATTCATATAATTGACAAAAGTGGTAAGAACACATTAGTGTTCGTAGAACAGCTCTGCTTCCTCATGGAGATTTTGAATTTCTGTTATTCGGGGTGGAGGTTCAGAAGCAAGAAAACTTTTACTTGCATAAATCCATCATGTTTCTTTAAAAAAAAAAAAAAAAAACCACAACAACAAACAAACAGCCAAACCCAACAACTTTTTGAAATGATGAATTGCTTTTATACACAGTTAGAAAAAACCTCATCAGGCAACCTAGAGCACATACAGGACTTGGGCTCATTTCACACTATTTTGACTATACTTATGGGCTAAATAGTAGTATTTTACCTTCACCAGAATGGTGGAATTGTCAAGACTAGTAGTTTTCATTTGAAAATGGACAAGAGCCATCCCTAACTAGAGGGTCACAACTTGATCTCACATATTTGTACTATAAGTAAACTGGCTTACATTGGCAGAATAACCCAGCAAAATAATTGCATTAACCTGCAAATTCTTCCTCAAAAAAATAGCATTTACAAAGCATATTCTGTAGCCTGAGGTTTTAATCTCAGCTTTATTTTCCCAACAGCATTCCAACTCCCTTTCTCAAGCAGCTACACTCATATGGCCTTTGCCCAGAATGTTTACAGGAGGAAGCTAAACTGAAGTTTTTTCTTTCCTGATAAGGATGTCCTATTATATTCCATAACCTGTGATCTCAGGGATAGAGAATGGAGCCCTGAAGCTCTCATAGCTATGCTTACATGTCTTTGGTAGCTCTAAGTTTGCATTTGCTGGACCAAGTGGGTCAAATCTGTCTCTCTAGCCTCCCAGATTCATTTGTGACAGAACCCAGTATGTCCAAGCCGTACTTCAGCAGATGTAATTTGAACTTGATAGCTTTCCTCTTGCCCCACCACTCCCATATCAAGTGATTAGCCTGACTGAGATACAGAAATTGTGACTGTTGTGCCACCTAGCATGCCAAGGGGTAAGATTGCCAAAACCTGTAACCGGGAGCAGAAGGTCCACTTCAGACATGGCTGATCTCTACTCTTGCCACTGGAAGCCTCCAGCCAACAGCAGACTACACATTTTATCCAGGTCAAGAAATACCTGGATTTCCACAGCAATGAAACTACACGGCTCTCCACACATGGGATGATCAGCTGGATGTACAGAAGTTTCCTGAGTGAAAAGTCACTTTTTGATACTCTGTCCTGCAAGGTGGCACTCTCTTTCCACCATTGCTGAAGTTAGAAACACATTTACCCACTTCTTTTTCTTCTTCCCTTTTGTCATGCACTGTTTTATCTATGCTATGACCAAAATTTTCCCCCCAAAATTAATCCTTTCACATAGACTCCTGTGCTGGGAGATGATGACATCACTGTTGCTGTCTGTTCTCTGCATGCTTCCCAGTTTTTCATTCTGCCAACACCTTCAACTCGCTGAAGAAAACTCCCTCTGGCTCAATGGAGCTGTTGCAGCTACATCAACACACATCTTATTTTCTCCTAACTTGTTGATGAGGGTTGCAGTTATGCTTGAAACACAATGAACTGAGGACTCTTCATCAAACGTGTGTCATTCCTGCCCCAAAAAAACAAAGCCAGGGCATTCTTCCCTAGAGTCTGCATGTATAATCTCTACTGCATTTCTATGAACACACCTGCAGGACAAGGACAAGTTTTCCACTTCCATTTATAATCTCAACCTGGACTCATCCAAAACCCACTGTTCCTTAGGACCATCATGAGGAAAGGCAACCTAGGCAGATGCATTTTGTGAACCCTACGCCTGATAAGGGGAAGAGCAAGGAAGAAGCTATCAAGGCTCCGATTGTCCCAACAGGCTGTAATGGCCCTGATAAGCCTCCCTGGGGCCCTGCCCCCACCCATGCCACCAGATCCATGAGCTCCGTTTAAGCTCAGCCCAGGGCTTTTATTAGCCAGAGCTATGTTTTAAGTGTAATATTCTCCAGATGGACAGCAGACCTTTGCTGTGGGTAGCTATCTCCTGGATAGGTCCTTGCTATGTAGTAGCTTTGTCACCGGTCCTGTCTTCGGCCCCATCCCCTGGCTGGACTAAGGAGCCATGCTGCAGCCTCATCTCCAGCCCTGGCCCTGCTGCCCCACAAAGTCATTAAATGACCAAGTGAGCCGATCGCAGTAAGCACCCTAAGTTTCCATTTTACACATCTTATCTGATGTATTTAAACTGTTGTAAATACTATTATAATCACTCCAGCTTCATGGCAGCTGATGTGCTATACATGTTTGAGAGGGTGGTATCAATTAACTATGTTATCTATAATGCCATGCCTGCAATTACTACTACTTCACAACTTATCATTAATGCATTTGACAGGGTTTTTCCAAAGTAATATTTATTTAGAGGTTAATCAAAATTCCTAAGACTGCTATTTATTATAATCTGATTTGGGATAATTGTCCAAATCAGTGGCTCTTAGAGGCAGCAGTTTTGTCTCAGTCTTAATGAATATGGTACATTAATGCCAAAAAACAACAGAGGATTAGAATTACATTTTTGTACATACAAGTGGCTACTGCAAAACTCAGTTCTTCAGAATGTATGAATTCTACTCGAAATCTTTCTGCCTAGTAGTTGGAAAGCTAGACAATGTTTGCAGCCATACTAAGAGCTGGGAGGGTGGGACAAAGAGAGCAAACTGGGGTGAGCAGGAGTCCTTTCCAGGAGCAGGTAAAGGGAGTAAAGAGAGAAAGAACAACCTAGATATTCATCCTTTTGCACTAGAAATTGAGACCGAGCAGATAAGGAGTGGACAGCAGCTGACACCTGTCCCTGTACAAGGCAAAACACGCAGAGTTTAGCATGCACCTTAGTAAGCCCTCACATTCTGTGATAACACGATGTCCATTGCTTAAAATATCGCAAATACCAGAATTAGTTGCCATGCAGCTCTAAGTTGGCTCTATGCATATAGGCATGCCAAGAGCTTCTAATCACTTCCTCCCCCTCTTTGGTGCCAGATGCCCAACTGGAGCCCCAGACAAGTATACACGACCTGGTATTTTCCTGGTGATCTTCTCTTTGGCAGATATGCCCTTTGGGTAGGTGTCAGGTACATTCCTAAAACTGCCCCTTAGCTTCTTCCATTATTCCAAAATCTGCAGGTGTTAGGGATTCCTAGTGAAATAACTTTACATGGTGTTTT
Organism: Aramus guarauna; assembly: GCA_013400195.1. NCBI lineage: Eukaryota > Metazoa > Chordata > Aves > Gruiformes > Aramidae > Aramus > Aramus guarauna. Next base: position 47,230 of record VXBL01001341.1, read on the forward strand.
TTTTTTAACATATGTAATCCAGAATACCTCCCCTCCTGTCCATTTCAAGTAACTGCTGAATCCAGGATAAAGCACATATGCAAAAAGGATAGCTTTAAAGCTTAATGGTTGAAATTTGGCAACTCACGAACAATGGAAAATCTCAGTGAGAAATGTGAGGCAGCATTGTGTATGGCTGTGGTAACAGATCCACCTAAAATAACAGTTTTCAAATCAACTGTTCATATAGTATGAAAAGCATAAACCAAGGAGGCCCATTTACTTGTTTATTAGTAAGCATATTTTGTCGATACCAGGACAAATGCAAAATAAATCTCTTATCTATTGAACAGAACATATTTATTTAACTGGAGCTTGCAGGAGTTTGGGAGACAATAGCAAAATATGAAATACGGTTTGCAGGAACGGGAGTCGAATAATTTTTACATGAAACTGGGAATGTTCAGTGAAACCCTTTCTTCCACTGATCCTTTCCAATGTTTATTATAAATACTCCTTTTCAAATAATTAATTTGACAATACACCATATTGCCAACTTGCACTAAAATGTTTTAGTTCTAAAAGCTTGTAACATTTTGAGGTTTTCGGTTTTGCTTTTAGATACTGTCTATGAATCACTCCATATCATATTTATATTTCAATTCTTGGGCAACTATACTGGCAATTAGTATGTAAAACAGCTATACATAAAAGCAGATCAGTCTGTAATAAATCATTCTTTGGCAGAGAAGGTCACTATTAATTTATTGCCTTAAAGTAACTTATAATCAGTGTAAATGTTCTGCAGTAAACATTCCTGGGGAAGCTCGCCTCGCTTTCCTCTGTCGACAGAATCCTGGAGCGCATTTAAATTAATGGCATATACGTACCTGAGTTCCCACAGACTCTGCTCACACTGCTTTCACTCTGTCAGTGCAATGCTATAGATCTATTCACGTGTTTCCCAGAACCGCTTTTTGCTCGTTCCCTCCGACAAAATCTAGTAAGACGAGGTTTGTTGTGAGTTAGGTATTTGTAGTTCCTGGAACAAGCCTTCTCGTTGTCATCCAACGCTTGTACGTGAACCTGGTGTGACAGAGGCAATGCCGCAGCCCGCGCTGAGCTGCACCGAGGCTGCTCCGCGTGAAACGCCACGTTTGGGCCCTACCACATCGCCGCATCCCTTCCCACCTTTACGCTTTGCACGTTATATTACGCAAGCTACCCAGTATCGCTGCACGCGTCGGAAATTACTTCCTCTGCCTACTAGTAACTTCTCCCCGTGGTTTCTTTTAAGTCTTTTAAAGGAAATCTAGAGGTAGGGGCATTCGATGTGCTTGTATGGGTGTATGCAGCTCTCTCAGCAGAATTAGTATTTCAGTAGAACTGGTAACTCACTGCAAGGTCAGATTCTTCTCTCTCATTCAACTGTCTATTCTTCCCCTTCAATGGTTTTAATTTTCCTTTTTGAAAAGTTGCTTTCATTTTAGGACATAAAATATAGAAAAGTAGAGACGCGTATTCCAAAGTTTCATCTTTTCCCCACTCTCAAGAGACGTGCTTTTGCAAAGAAAGGTTGAACCAGATGATCCTTGAGGTCCCTTCCAACCTCGTACTCTACGACTATCTTTTTCCTGCCCTCAGGATTTGGCATTTATGCCAAATCTGACTGTTTCCGCAACATGGCATGCATCTCCCTGTGGCTACGAACAACCACAGCCACAAACAGAATTATTCCTACACACCATCTCTTCCTTCTGACTCCCTCTTTACCTCCTATCTCGTTCTGTATTTACTCCTTTCTCTTAAATTACGGGCCTACGTACTCCTTAACTTTTATTGTGCAACTTGTTTCCTAAAAAAAGTTCTTCCACTTTGGAGCGTGGCTCCCCACGGCTGCTAACAGCCACTTCAATGGACAGACATCTCACCTTATCCACCTTAATCCTGCGGCTAAACTCACCTCTTTTCCTAACGCAGATCTCCTGTCCATATAACTCGCCATTTACTTTCTCTTCAGGAACACAATCCCAGCTCCTCTTGTGCATGAGGAACACCTACATAACATTGTGCTCCCTCTCACTTGCCCAATGTATGTTTACAACCCCTCTGCTGTCGGACTCTGCCCATTGATACAGGGAAGGCCACGTGCAACTTCTCATACGTATGTTCAGCGCGATATGCACGCATCGGTGTACATTTATGAACGAGGGGATGGGGTTTCGCTCTCTATCACATCGCTACTGTGACTCCCTCCTGGCAACTCTCTGCTCCCACCAGTGGAAGCAGATTCTGTGTTTTCAGCGTTTCCATCTCTTTTCAAGCCCAAATTTGAGCCATCTTTGTTGTGTACAAGTTCCTCAAATGCAGCTGCTTTTTAGTCGGTCAGGTTTCTAACTCCGTCCTTTTCAGCTGGGTATGTTTCCAAGCATGGAAGGGTCAGAACTTAGGGCCCATTTTCAATCTGATGGCTCTAAAATAACAGGAGATGCTCCTTGGAGAATTCCTTGTCTATACTTTAGTCTGCTGGTGATATTTAAAAGCCTTCAAACAGCTCACTTTTCACAGCAATACTCCCTACACCTTTGCCATGTTAAACGTTTTCCTGTTTTCTCCCCGCTTATTTGTATTTGATCTATAAATTCAAAAAGCATGCAACGAGCCTTTATGTTTGTGAAGAACATGTAAGTAGATGGTGCTATAAAAGTGGTCTGTGGAAAACTAAAATAGTAATAATAAGTTGGGCATATGATGATCTAGAGTTGTATAATATGCCCATTATCATACGATCTGTGCAGTTTTGTCATAGCTTTTTAGCACCTGAAAAACTGAATATAGGCCAAATGTTGTATCTCTATTTTACGTGATGGAGAAGGAAGACAGATTTTATCTGCAATATGCTCAGGCTGACTTTCTAGCATTTTGGAAGTGATTCTTTAACAAATGCTAGGAAAAAAGACATCTTGGATTAAAAAGCTAAAAATCACAAAGCTGAGAACATATTACTTAGATGAAGATTTATGTGCCCAAGTGATACCACTATCAATTTCCCTCATCCCTTTCTTTCCCTGAGATCCGTGGCTAGGAAGAATCAGATTTTTGCCCGTTACATACTGGCAGCAACAGGGCAAATCTCATTTCCCGGGTTTCAGTGCAGCAGGGTCGAGCCCAGCCTTCGCTGCACTTTTGCAGCGCACCTGAGCAGTCCTGCCATTCAAGTACATAACTCAAATTTTATTTGTTCAGGACGGCGATCAAGGTCAGAGCTCCCTTGTTCACATCGGCGTGAATGCACAGAGGGCTGAGCTGAGTAGTCTTTCTGCTTCCCCAGCCTGCACCCCCAGCAACCTTGACCTTGCAGCAAGGACAGGCACATGACAGACGGGAAACGTACAAAACTGTCATGTGTGCTGCATCCTTCCCCAGAGGCTGAAAGTTTCACCTCTCTGATATGCTTAGTTGGCTCCGAGTAGAAGTTCTTGAGAGCAATCACAATCCTAGGTCTCATGTGGCAATCCGCAGGACGAACGGGCCAGCCCACAGACAGATTACCGCTGAAGCTTTCACCGAGAGTCAAGCAGGTTCAGCTGGCCCACACCACCATCATACTTCTTAAATAAAAGCGTTACACGTCTGTGTAATGCCTATACATAAATAAAAGCACAAGCCTGATATGGAGAACCTAGCATGGGAAAAAGCAGTAACTTTCGTTATATAGCAAAGTTTTACAGAGTTTCTACAAAGGCTGTTCCAGCCGAATCAGTGGAGAGATCATTTGTGCCATCTGCACTCAGCAGGGACTGGATTGTCAAGACAAGGTGGAAAATAAAAATGCTAACAGCAGTAAATGAAAATAATATGCAGAGATACAAACTTAGCAAAACAAGACGCTAAACCAGTTGGATTTCAGTGAGAACTCATGGATCTTTCTAGACAGAAATGTGTTTTTCTGATAGCAGTTGTAATTAGCAAAGCATTTTAGTGTTACAATCTGGCCCAGGTGAAGAAAATGTTTTCCATCAACAAAATTAAGACTGGAGCTTTAAAAAATAGAGACAGAATGCTAACTAATGGAGAGCAATCATTAATTTTCATCCTTTTTAAATCAAACTACATTCAAAGTGTGCATCGGTCATACACATTAATGGGTGGAATTCCAAAAAAAAAAAAAGTTTTGAATTTGTGCCAAGGCAACTTTGAAATAACTAGATTTGATCTGCGAAGAATCTTCAGAATGGTAAATTTTGGAAAGAAATGTAGTTCATGCCTGTGCTTCCTTCTCTGCATGGAAATATGAAGACAGAAAATCTCTTATTTCTGTTAGTTATTTGCTTCGATATTTTAACTAAGTAGGGGGACAGACACATCTTAATAGGAAAATTATTGTTTTGCATTTGACTTATTTCTGTGCTAAAGCATCTCCTTTATTTTCAGCCTCTTGATTTGGCTTCAAGATGATTGTCAAGCTCTTAACTTCGGTGACCCACTAAGCAGCGATATAGGTGGGTATGGCTGGTGCCAAAAGAAAAGTCTGATTTCTCAGTATCTTTTCCTATTTCTTTTTTCAGACAGAAAGCCAGACTAGTTTAATATAATTAGAGCAGCGCCTAAGTCTGATGGTAATATGAGCTACAATCATTGTTTTGCAAACAGTAATGGATCATCAGAAATTTCAGGGGTTTCATTCATTAGGACTTTTTGAATGTTCCTTTTTATCTAAGAATGAAAGCTAAGAGGACGCTTGAAATGAAACACAATTTTATCAAATACGATGAGAACATAAGATCTTTATTAGGACACATACAAAACCCAAGAACCAAGCTTCCACCTGTATAATTTTTGAATAAAAAACACTTATTCAGCACTTCAGCTTTTAAACCCCAAATAAGAGAAGTACATATTGAGAGAGAGGTACTTAAAATGTTTCCATGGACACGGGACGATGCCAGTCAGGTTCCTGTTTTTATCTGAAAGGGTGCCCCTGCAGAGAGGTACAGCTTGGTGAGTAGCTGTTTATGCAAGTAAGTAAATACGAACCTTGTTTATCTTACAAAGAGCTACTGACCCATACTTTTTCTCACCACTTTCTAAAAGGAATATTTTGCTCCTTTCAAACAGGATATTGTAGTAAAATACGTATTTTGGAAATTTTTCCTTGAAGTTGCTTGAGTTTATGGCACGGTTTTCAAGCAGAAAATGAAATCTCTATGTATGCTACTACCAATCCTGGCAATGATACATTGGTGACTCGTTAACTCCACGAGAACACATCCTGATGCAAATTAATTCT
>VXBL01001342.1:0-27939 GCA_013400195.1 Aramus guarauna
GAGAGAAAACTGTGCAAAACCAATAGCAGCCAGAGAGGGGAGCGAGAAGATGTGAGAGAAACAACTCTGCAGACACTAAGGTCAGGGCAGAAGGAGGAGGTTCTCCAGGCACTGGAGCAGAGATTCCTCTGCAGCCCCTGGAGAAGACCATGGTGAGGCAGGCTGTTCCCCTGCAGCCCGTGGAGGTCTGTAGTGGAGCAGATATCCACCTGCAGCTCACGGAGGACCCCATACCGCAGCAGGTGGAGGCACCTAAAGGAGGTTGTAACCCCATGGGAAGCCCATGCTGGAGCAGGCTCCTGGAAGGACCTGTGGCCCTGTGGAGAGAGGAGCCCAGGCAGGAGCAGGTTTGCTGGTAGGACTTGTGACCTCGTGGGGAACCCAGTCTGGTCCTGAAGGACTGCACCTTGTGGGAGGGACCCATGCTGGAGAAGTTGGTGGAGAAGTTGAGCCTGGGAAGAAGGGAGGGATGAGGAGAAGGTGTTTTTAAGATTTGGTTTTATTTGTCATTTCTTGGGTCTGTTTTGCTTAATAAATTTCATGATTTTTTTCTAAGTTGAGCCTGTTTTGCCTGTGACAGTAATTGGCGAACAATCTCTCCCTGTCCTGATCTCAACCCATGAGCCTTTCGTTATATTTTCTATCCCCTGTCACGCTGAGGAGGGCAGTGATAGAGAGGCTTTTGTGGGCACCTGGCATCTAGACAGGGTCAACCCACCACACAGATGATCTAAATATGCTTATCATGAGCCTTTATGTGTTCCTTGCTAAATAACATAGCACCAGTGGCACTGGGCTCCCTATGTGAAAGGCGTTTGACTTTCCTTGAAGCTCTGTCTCAAAATGAGCTGAATTGCACCATGCGGACAACCTAGTACTTGAAAATGGACTGGACTTTATTCTCTAGGACCACCACTTCCTTAAAAAAATGAAATAATAATATCTAAATATATCCATATTGAATTAAAGAAAGTCTTCAGCTTGCACGCTGTGGGTAACCAGCACATGAATGCCTCTCAGTCTCCAGGAAACCAAAGGCAGCATTTCAAATGCATGGTGCTCCACTCATATCAGATCTATGTTAACAATGTGAAGATTTGCACTGTCGTTATTGGGCGTGAAACTAAACCACTGATAAAACTTCATTTATGTACTATGTGTGAAATTTTATTATGGAGCTACAAATATCATAATTTTCCTGCCAACAAACCCAGGTTACAAACTCAGAGGAAAAAAGTTGATGAATTTTCTCAGAGAAAGCAGTTTTTATGAACAAAAAATACATACAAGAGATGTCCAACCTCCTGCCCCTCTCCTGCCACCCATAAATTTACACCCAAAGCAGGAAGTTACTCTGGTGAATTGGTGGAGGTGACATCAGTAATCTTTCTGCCCTCTTTGTTGCTGCAGTGCTGGTTTTTGAATGCTCTTGTCATTTTGTATAGATGCCACTGCATCAGTCCACACTTCCCAGAGTTAAGTTCAAAAATAAGTACAGGATAAGAACATTTTAAATTTGAATTCTGAAATTTTCATTTTTGTTTTCTGAAATTTTCATTTTCTAGCTGCTACAATTCTAGCAGCTAGACCTTGAATAGAAACTCAAGAACAAGCAAATTCTGTCCAGAGTTTTGAATAAGTAGTTCCTAGTTTGTGGGTATCATTTGAAAGAGTAGCATGGTAGTCGCTTGTCAGCTTAGGCTAATATTTCTTCCTGGACAAACTGCAGCATATGTTTTCAAGATACTTAAATAAAAACTAGTTGTTTGTCCTGTACTGCTATCTTTAAAAAAAAACAAAACAAAAAAAAACCCCAAAAAAACCCAAAAAACCAGCTTCTTATTCAAGGTACAAGGTATCCACACCTATCGTAGAAAAGGTAGTGTCATCTATAGGAAGCAAATTATCAGAGACTATCCTCATTAAACCACCACTAGTTGGTGCAACTTACCTTGTCGTGGTGTGGTGGCTTGCATGCCCTGTCAGGCCAGACTAAAATGTTGCACCCTGGCCCTCCAGGTTGGGGGTTTTGTTTTGGGGTAACAACCCAATCATGTAAAAAACAAAATCTGTTACAGAAATTGCAACAACACTTTCCCACCGGGTTCAGTGGCATAGTGTTGTTGCAGCCCTATGCTCCTCGAGGAGTAACAAGGACCAAACAACAACAATCCTCATTAAAGAACATTTCTCTCAAAATAGTTTGCAAATACTAGAGCTTCCCTCTTTGCATAGATAATCCAGTATGAATTCCATGTTGCACCTGTGCTAGATCTGATGTTTATCTGCTATATGTGTAATGCAAATTAGGACTTCTGAAACAGGAGTTCCAGCTCTGGGGGCCCCAGTACAAGAAAGACATGGAGCTGTTGGAGAGAGTCCAGAGGAGGGCCACAAAGATGATCAGAGGGCTGGAGCACCTCTCCTATGAGGACAGGCTGACAGAGTNATCTATGTCACATATTAAGTCAAAAAAGTTCAGATCAAGGAAAATCCAAAAAGCTTTCTCTTCCCTTTCCTGTGACTGAGTTTCCCTGCAGAATACAAAGCCTTGCATTAAATTTTATTTTCTGCAGCATCTTTCATCTTGCACTCAACTTCCAGTACCTCTGTATGAGTATGCAAGCTTCCATTGAACGCCTGTCAGTTAGGAATGCCAAATCCTTCTGCTAATTTCTTTGGTTTTATTTATGTAAAGGAAGCCTTATGACTCCTATCGAACGAGTTCATCACAGTCTCTTATCATCTTTTATGCTGTTTTATATGTAAATCTGAGCCTACTTAATGATTTATAGAGCTGCTGGATAAAGACAGCCTCTTTCATCAGCTGTGTATGTGAAGAGATTAAATCAGGTAAGTATGAACACAGTGCAGGGAGAGGCCAGCAGAAGAAGGGTGGCAGTGAGGAGGTGTTGTTATGCAAGAAAACAAAGAAGAGGAACAGACAGATCCTTTGTTGAGTGGCAACAGGGGAGAAGGACAGTAGCAACATGCCCTTTTGCCTCACCCCTACTCAAACATTTTGAAGTCAAGACCATTTTTTTCCAGCATCTGGGAAAAGCAAACACGTAAGTGGTGATAAAAAAGTGATTGCCTGAGGACGAACTGTTAGAAAACAATGTGATTCAGCCATCCTTGAACCACATTATGTGGACCCCAGGTATCAATAGGGTCATTTTTATAGTCGTTGCAGGAGGACACACAGAACAGTTTCCTTTGCAGCATAGTCACAGCACTTATGTTTCCTATCCCTCTTTAAGTGACTCAATCAATCCTTTGATTTCTAGAATGTAGAAGGATACTTGAAGCATTCCCTTTCATTTTTCAGGATCAAACAGCATCCTTTGGTTCGCTAAAGAAAATAAAGCTGATCCACAAGCCTACATGAGTCATTAAATCCAAATAAACCAACTCCTTGTGGGCAGGCTTCACAAACCAAAAGTCACCTGGTAAGACCCACTGAAGTTACACATAGCTCTTCCTAAGTGAAGCCCACTTAGCTGCTTCTGCCTCTCTAACCCCTGCTCAATCAAAATCCAGCTGGAGGTCCTCTGCCATTATTTGCAGCTCAAAAAATTTCACTAGGATAAAATGTTTGCCTGTTTCTAATGCAGAACTTTTTCTTTTTTTTTTTTTTTCTTTTTTTTTTCCTTTTCTCCCCCCTCCCTCCCCTTGAATGCTATTATGCCATTTAAACTCACTCCATCATAGGGTGGTGGAAAAAGAACGCCCTCCTCACCCTACCTCCCAGAAAAACAACCCATGAAGTGAACTCTAGAATGTACACGTAAGAATGCAAACTTTCTGCCAGGATAAAGATGATGCCAGCCATACAGAAAGTTGAAAAAACAGAAAATATTACGAAAACAGAAGGGAAGAGTCCTAATCACAGCCAAGCACCCTTAAAATAAAAAAGTTCACAATGTTTAATATTGTTTCTTTCCCTTTCAGGAAGGAAAAGACAATTTCATAATGGTTTTGATATTTGGAAAAAAAGACAGCTAGATACAAGAAATTATATTAGAATTGTAAGAGGAAGCCAAACTTAACAGTTTCTGAGAAATAGTCATTTGTATGAAGCAAACTCACGCTCACTGGGTAGGCTGGAGTCCAACCTCAATTCAGTAGTAAAACAGTCATTTTGGAGGAAGGTTAGAAGGAGATTTAGGCATGAGAGCATTAGTAGCTTGGGTGGATATGCAATGAATTGAGGAACTAGGAAACCATACTTTAAAAAACTTTAATTTTTTCAAATTCCTACAATTCATATTTTTTGTACATTGTCAAAGCAAACATTAAGGAATCATATGAAGGGAACAGCTGCCACTCACCTCATTTTAACTTACTCAGTGGTTGTGTACCTCCTTTCGCAGATACATGAACAAAAGCCAGCTGAAAATTCAGCAAATCCCTCTGTGTTACGTTGCCAGTAGAGAACCAGTCTAAGCTATTTGCTTGATTTTCCTGTATATAACTATATCCCAATTCAGCAGTGCTAGATTTCTTACTACAGATGTAAAGCAAACTCTTCACTGCTGACTCAGCACCTTATGTAGCAGTAAAGTGGGTTCAGTAGCTAGAACATTAACAGAGAAGTTAATATCCATAGCTACAATAGTCATGGAGCTAGAATTCAAGGTTCATGCCTACTGCTGCTCCGTAAAGCAGCTAGTTACTGGCTAGGCTAGCTAGTAATTCTTGCCTTTCCAGTTGTATTATTTTGCAATCTCCTCTCATCCCAAACAAAATAAATAAAGCACGACTTTGTTGTGAAAAACAATTATGACCATCAGTTCTGAGTGTTGTTCGGCAGTTGTTCCGTACTACTGTCCAGTATGGAACAGATCTTCTCCATTTCATTCATCTGCCTCTTATTTGAGTGGCTACAAGTTGAGAGGGATCTAGCTGTAGTGTAGTTGTGACTGGGCTTCTTGTGACTTGAGTGCCAGTGAAAAGCATGGGAAACACAAAGTGCTTTTACCCAGGACATGGTATATAAGAGGAAAAATCGCTATTGTCAGTAACCTCAGTAGTTCTGTTTGGATTGCTTCCAGTTCTGTAAGTTCTAGAAAACTGCAGTTTTTATGAGCAAGGAAATAGCCGTGGTTTGTTGATATTGTTTTGTACATCTTTCTGATTAAACATCCAGATATGGCCTTGCTCAATTGCAGTATAATTTCTTTGAGTGCCCTGCCTGATAGTGATGATAACAGACTAGTTATGTGTTAGCAAAAAGGTTTCTAGAAAATATCAAACTCTACAGGGAAAACCCCAGATATTACAACATCATCCTATTTAAAAGTAGAGATTAACTATTTAGCTACGTATTTTGGTCCAGGACTAGACTGCAACTCTGGTCTTCATGACGACAATTATTTGAAGTGGCAGACCTGATGCTTCTGTTGATGGATCTCTCAATGAGATAGCAGTCATGGGGAAAAGCTCATGCAGAAAATCCAATGGAGTCAAAATGCCTACACTTAAGTGTCTGTGGTGGGTTGACCCTGGCTGGAGTCCAGGTGCCCCCTAAAGCCACCTTACCACTCCCCTCCTCAGCCGGACAGGGGACAGAAAATATAACGAGAGGCTCATGGGTCAAGATGAGGACAGGGAGAGAGCACTCACCAATTGCTGTCACAGGCAAAACAGACTCAACTTAGAAAAATTCATCTAATTTGTTACCAAGCAAAACAGAGTAGACTAACAAGAAATACAATCAAATGTTAAACCACCTCCTCCCACCTCTCCCTTCTTCCCGGGCCCAACTTCACTCCCCATTTCTCTCCCTCCTCTCCCGCAGCAGCACAGAGGGACAGAGAATGGGGTTTGTGGTCAGTTCATCACATGATGTTTCTGCTGCTCCTTCCTTCTCAGGGGGAGGACACTTCACACTCTTCCCTGCTCCAGCATGGGGCCCCTCTCATGGGAGACAGTCCTCCACCAACTTCTTCAATGTGAGTCCTTCCCACGGGCTGCAGTTTTTCACCAACTGCTACAGCGTGGGTCCTCCCTGGGGTCACAAGTCCTACCAGCAAACCTGCTCCTGCCTGGGCTCCTCTGTCCACAGGGCCACAAGTCCTGCCAGGAGCCTGCTCCAGCATGGGCTTCTCACAGGGTCACAGCCTCCTCTGGGGGCGTTGACCTTCTCTGGTGTGGGGTCCTCCACAGGCTGCAGGGAAATCTCTACTCCAGCGCCTGACGCACCTCCTCCCTCCCTTCTTCACTGACCTCAGTGTCTGCAGTTTCTCACATCTTCTTACTCCTCCCTCTGGCTGTAAAAACTACTGCTAGGCTTTGGGGTTTCTTTCCTTTTTAACTCTGTTACCCCAGAGGTGCTACCGCCATCACTGATGGGCTCTGCCTTGGCCAGTGGCAGGTCCGTCTTGGAGCCATCTGGCATTGACTGTCAGACATGGGGGAAGCTTCTAGCAGCTTCTCACAGAAGCCACCACTGTAGTCCCCCTGCTACCAAAACCTTGCCATGCAAACCCAAAATAGTATTTCAGAGGGTAATTCCTCCATTTACTCCGTTCTAGTGTGAACATCAGTGTCTTTTTTTTTCTTTAAAAGTCCCTTCACTGTTTGGATCCACGTGGCCCCAGTCATCACTAGTGGTATCTCTCTGACACAGTCTGACCATAGGCACACAGCAGAAGAGCTTCCTTGTTTGTTCCTGTAATGTTTATAAGCTTATCTTCAGACAAATGCAGAGGAAAGGATTAGGAAAGAACAATCTTAAACTCATATTGTCTCACCTAAATGTGGTGCCGATTTCAGGCCTGCTTGAGGTTGCCTCTATTTTGTCTCCTCAGACATGTAACTTTTTCCTAACTGCTCAGCTCTTCAACAGTTATATAAAAGCCCTGGGGCTCCAGGACAGAACTTTCCTCATTGTGATCATCTTTTTTCAGTCTCATCCCTGGATTTGTCCACAACCATTCATTTTTGATTCTTGAAAATTTGCTGCAACTAATGTAACTCTCAGGGTCAAGAACACATTACTGGTAGGTAAAATGAGGACTTTCAACACCTCATCTGCTCTCTGGTAAGCATTCACATAAAAACATTTACCCTTTATTTATTACAATTCAAGAGCAATTGCTGTAATTTAAGAATGTACACAGGGATGCCTTACACTAAGCTGCTGATGAACTGCAAAGTCTTAGCATTATTAAGCAACTTAGTATCATTAAACTCACTGATAGAGATGCAGGGCTATATACATACAGCATAGATAACTTCTGCAGTTTTCACAAAAAACAACTTTTTTGGAAATACCTAACAAATTCAGTCATGACTCAAGATCATATGAGATTATATTTTCATAGAAGATTTGCTACATCTTGTAAAACAAAAAAATCTGAATCCCTCCAAGGCAAAACAGAGCTTAGTATTTCCAAGTCACAGTACTGTAATTTCATCTCTAGATGATATACATATATATTAAAACAAGTTACACCAATAAAATTATGCATTTCCAAGCACAAAAGATGAATTTTATTTGCACTTTGTGAAAATAAGCTGCAGTTCATTTTGTATAAATTCTCTTTTAGCTCATTTTTTAAAATCTGTCTTCTTCATTTAATTACAGTAGGGGGAATTAACAATGATAATCAATTTGCATACTGAATAAATGTATTATTCTATTATTATACTTGCCTCTTCAACTACTGTGCCAATAAAACTACTGTTTCCAATAAAATTGAAAAAGGATTAAAAGAAGAATTTTCTACCAGAAAGAAATCTAGTAGAATTTCCAGTAGAGCTAGGTGGATATCATGTATAGAGACTGTATTTCAGAATCTCCACCTTCATGTCCCAGTACGACCTCCATAAGTCAAAAGCAAAGCAAAAAGCAGAACAGTTTCATTGCTTATGTAAACTGTTTTGTTTGGGTTTTGCTCACTCAGTAGTTTGCAACTGTATATACCCTTACCATAGCTTAGACCCTTGATTTATGTAATGGATCTAGAAGCTTTGATATCATCTGACTTGTACAAATCACTTTGCAAGGAATTATAAACTACTTTTGCTGCCATTAAAAATTTTAGACAGATTATTAGGGACATTCTGGTTTCCTCAAGAGCTATTTCTTATTTCTCTTTTTTTTTAATCTGAACTGAAATGCAATCAGTAAAATACTCAACACAATTGAGTGTATTGTTCAGAAGAATCTGCCCATTTTTTTTTCCTTAAATATTCATAGATGTGGAAAATATTAAAGAGAAAAAAAAAAAAAGGCGCTGCATTGGGCCTTCATGGTAAAACTGAGTTCACCCAGAGGATATAAATGATCCTTTAGCCTTTACATGAGTAAATGACAAGATATGTGTATATAAGAAATCATGCATAATTTGGATGCTGGTCTGCACATAATTACTGTAGGTATACAGAAAGTGTTTGTACTTACAAAACAATAGAGCTGCTGTGCAGGAAGGCAATATTAAAATCACTAACCAGTATATGGAAACAAACAAACCAAAAGTATTAAGCACTTTCCAGGATATTCTTGATGTATGTTTCTCAATTCTTCTTGCCTTCTGTCTCCTCAATAGAGGCTTTTGATGCTAGGGGTTTTTGTCTTGTTAAAGGTTAAAAAATTACTTGTATGATATAGTAATAGATCAGAAACTAATGCTGTTTTTGTTTCTATTTGTGCAATGAGAATGAACTCTAAGCATATTAGCAGATGTAAGTGAAAAATATTTGGCTGGCCACCTTGCAGGAAGTTTAAGATTGTCACCAGTTACCTTCCAGTGTCAGCTGTTGACAAGTGATTTGGAAAAGGATCAGTCATTGATATTGCTGTATCTGTCTGCTAAGCAGCTAATCTTGCCCTTTTCAACACAAAGCTTCCAGAAAACAATCACACAAGACTGCTTCCATTTTACTGGCCACTTTCACATTTCTCTAGGTGTTGTAGAAGACACTGTTATGAAATGTCAGCAGTTATGTAGCTAACCATATGGGGAAGGAAATGTGAGCTATCTAAAGTGAGCTAAGAAATAGCAGAGCTCATTATGTTTTGCTGACTGCATTTGGAAAAAAGTGCTTTCAAACTGAAATGAGAGTCTCTTTACTCTTCACTAGAGTGAAGACTGTGTGTCTGTTTGCTCTTTGAGACTCTCTCTGCAAGAGACTTCCTAGTTGGTTGGCCAAATCCCACACAAACTTAGTCAAGGCAACTTGAAATCAGTATTTCTGGGTCTTGTGGTAAAATGCAAATGACTTATTTCAAGTAATCAAAATAGTTCATTTGACTTGGTTCTGGTTATCTTTTTCAATAGAACTTTTATAACAACAGAAGTTTGTTTTGCAGTAAAATGTACTTCAAAAGTATCTACAGAAGACATTTGATGGTTTCCAGCATTTTTTTCATACAAAATTATTTACTGAGTTTAGCTCAAAGAGTACATTGTGTTCCTACCAAGGCTTTTTTTCTGTGAAGAAGCTGTTGGTTAAAAAAGTTCCCCAGCTCTATGACAGATAAGCAGCCGCAGCACAGGCAACAAAAAGAAACTTTGTTCCCAGCAACATAGAGCTTAAAAGACAGGAAAGTGAAGAACCATCTGTTTGGTACATTTATCTTGGCTATGTTTTTTTACATCTTTCACAGGCATGCAGCTTAACATGGCGAAACAGAACGTGCTTTTGGGTAGCACTCGCAGCCATTTTCTTGGTTAATTCTTTCCTGTTGGGATGTCAGTGGGAAAACTGTTCAGCAGGTCATAAGAAGAGAGACTGAGAAAGCCTGCATCAGCCACTGCAACATTCAAACAAGTGGAAATAATAAAAGAAACATGAATGTAAGTGCTGTCATATGATGGCTTTCCAGAAGTTTAAGTATTTTTAATGTTTAATGTTTCCTAAACATTTAGAGTTTAAGAGCAAGCACCTTGTCATGAGAAGGACTGAGCAAAGTGGATGCTGTAGCATCACCATAAATACTACATCCTCAAATATCATTTTTCTCAATAGATATACAGCTATTAAGTGGGAGACTGATTTAATACTTTGGAAACTACATGTCATCTGCATCATGATCTGTTACTTAGCCTTCCTCTGCTCCTAAAATTGTATGGTATTTCTGAGCCAAATCTTGAAGTTCTTACAGGCAGATCCATGATCCACTGACACCAATGAGAGTCTTTGCTCTCAGAAGTCAATATTTAAATTGTATCTTTCTCCTTGTACCAATCTTCAAAAGCATCACCTGGGACCTGGTACTCCACTAGAGGAAAAACAGTTTCCTAGTTAAAAAGGTGCTAATGGCAAATAAAAGCAAGACCTAAGCGTAATATTTGGCCAAGTCATACTTACCATTTTCAGGCACAGTAATGAAGAGAATGTAACTGCCAATATAACTATTCCTAATATCTTCTGTGCCTGTGACAAATTAAGAGACAGGCAAATAGGAAGCTGATTGCTTGGCCCCACTCACGTCAGTGGAATTTGTTGCCATGGACTAATACCAAAATGATGTGTAGATGGTACCCACACAAACCCTGCGCGGTTTCATAAATACAGGTGCATGTGAGCAGCTCTTGTAAACAAGCTTATCAGCTTTTGGTTTGGTCAGGGCAGCACAGAAGACTGCACTAATCTGCTGAAATGACATGCATGTTTCATTTTAATTTGGATCATGGGACTCTGAGAGTGCGTCTGTGCTATCACATTCCCTCCCTTGTAATCACAAGTAATTTTATCATGATCCGTTCTTCCCAGAAACGCCTCTTTAAAGTTTTTAATGCAGGAACAGTCAGGTGCTTCAATTCCTTCTGACTGATTATAGGTGTCTAATTAGCATGTACCACAGCAAGAATAGGGCAGGTTCCCCTCTTTTCAGCTCCAGTTCACTTCCACTGCATACTCAATCTGGAAAACAGGCTCTCATTCTAGATCTAGTATCTTTGTGGAGCAGGGCATAAAAAATGGGCTTCAATTTGTGCTATTGATTTTATTGGAACTTAAGTGTGTGCATACACCTTGCTGAACAAAGTCAAAGGCTAAGTGGATTGGTGAATACAAACTTAGGTCCTGACCCCCAGTAGCAAAACTGTCAAATTTTAAAGGAACAGACTTAGTTCCATGCCACTGGATCATCCAGCCTTCCCTCTTAGTCTCTTTAAAAATGCAGATTGTTTAAAACAGCAGCTACACAAATGCAAAACTTTTTTTATGGACTACAGAAAGTGTCACTCACAACCAACAGTCTCTACCATGTTTTCTTAGATAAAAAAAAAGTGGTCAAAGGATCAGATATGCGTATATTTTTTAAAAAACCCAGAAGCCAAGAAAAGGCCCTCTGCTTAAGTCATCTATACATATTACAATTTTCTGCCACAGTCAAATTAACATACTAAATTCTTAAAAATGCTAATTCTAAAATGGAAGCACTGTCTAACCCTAAACAGGACAGCAGCAGCAAGAGGTCATCTAAATTTCAGTGAAGAAACACTCCAGAGACTGGCTGTACAACTTATTGTACATTTGCTAGCTAGATGTTCTCCATGACAAGATTTAATTACTTCGTAACAGTCTAATTCATTAAAATACATCTATGAACAATCAGCCATAGCTCACATACTTGAAGTACAGGCAGGTTCAATTTCCTCATGAAAGAATAACCAACTGACAAATAAAAAGCTGCTTCTGGAGCTGAGTCATATTTATTATTGAAAATAAGGAGTCCTGTGCAACAATGCCAAATTTAGTATCATGTATTCAGCACATCAATACAAGACATTTATTTTTCTCTGCAGTCTGACATAGCAGTGATGTGATGCATTGTGTGGGCTACATTTTAATTTAGAAGGCTACTGGTCTGCAGACTGAATAGGTTTTGAATTGGAAATTGGCCGAGAAAGCAGGAGGAACACACCATTACAAGTGATGGAAAACCACTTCCAGGCCCTGCCCTTGCTGCTGATGTCCTCTGGCTGCTGCACCAGAAGGAGCATCGGCAGCTCAGAAAGGCAAGCGTGAGGTGGCCAGCTCTGCTGCCCCGCATCCCTGCAGGGCTGTGGCTGCCCCAGCACGGGTGAAATTGACACGCCTGCCTCTCAGGAAAGGAAAAGGGGAAAAAGGCCACCTTGGAGGGGAGCTGATCCTGGCAGTGGGAAGGACAGCTTTTTTTTGGCCAAGGACAAAGAGGCTGTGGATAGATGCAGGTGCTGAGACTGCTGTGATGCTCCATGGGGTAGGGGAGGAACGTTCATCGGGGTCCTCATTTGGGAAAAAAAACAGACACTAAGACAGACCACATCTAAACTTCTTGGTCATCAGTGGCTTCAGGCAACTTCCAGTGGCTGAGAGGGTGTTCCTCATGCTGGTGTCCCCCACTTGCTCTTAAACTGCTTACAATATACCCAAGAGTTTTATAACCAGAATGCAAACTAGCAGATGAAAGCAGAAGGATACTAACGAATACATGTGAGTTACAAAATTATCTTCAAGTGGTATCTCGTTTTCTCATTAAATGGTAGGTCAAAAATATCTGTTGCCTCCTAGCAATGTAAGGAGAATACCACCAGTTAGATGCTATCAACATGCTCTTTTTTTCCCGTCTTCCTCATCCGGAGCTTCCTGATCAATTTATCACATATGGTTTATCATTAAAATCTGGCAATCTTCAGTGAATTTACATTTTTGCATCTCAAGCCTGCTTAACTCCCTGAAAAACTGGAATACTTGCACTTAGTACTCACACCATTGCTATTACTGATATAGCACACACGCCTTTTGTAACAGCATTAGCTATCATGGAATTTTATTCCCAGCAGGGGTTAAATAATTTACCATGTGAAATTATCAAAAATTATTTAAGGCCTTGAGATAGCAGAGTTGCTGAAAATGTTTTCTGTCCTATAAAAGATAAAGGTGGAAAACAGTATGAGTTAACATGGCTGCAAATCTTTGTTGCCTTGCAGCAAGTGAGCTTCCCTTCATTTGAAGATCCAAAGATTTTAAATGGGTGATGCTCTCCTCCAGTTTAAAAACAAATCCTTGACAGATTTTAATCTGTGAACACATAACAAGAGTCAGCTAACACATTGCAGAGAGCATACAAAGCATTATTAAAAACTGACTAGGTACACAAACTTGTCATTACCAGCACAGCACGACTGACTCTCGTGATATTTCATCTTTTCCCTGCAGCCCTAGAAGCTGCCACTGGACTGTATCCAAACTCAACTTTCAATTTCAAACAGTAAAAAAAAAAAAATTATGGTTGTGAGTGACATTTATGGGATAAAAAATTGGAAAAGTTAGCATCTTGAATGCAAAAATGAAGAACAAAAAAATCAACAGTTGTTTTATAAATCTTAAGTGTTTTATAAATCTCAAGAGCCTTCACTGGGGAGATGCACCCAATCTGCAATTTGCAATCTGCAATCTGTTGTTGACTGATGGGTCTTGGATTAGGTATCCAAGCACAAAGTGGGCTGCTAAAGAGACCATGTTTTCCTGTTCAAGCGTCAGTGGTGAGGATAGAAATCATTTCCCTCCCAGACTGTTGGTTTGTTTATATAACTCCTCTAGTTCAAGTCATCAAACATAAAAATGACTCGTTTGTGCCGCTGAGTCCCTTCAGAACCTATGACCACACTTCCCACACCTCTCACTCACCATGAGGATGACAACAGCCCTAATCACTAGATGGGGCCAGCCACCAACATTCCCTTGTTACGTCTGTGTAGAATTTCAGTATTCTTTCATGTTCTGCCCATATGCATGAGATGGCAGTCTTTTAACCACCTGCCATCAGAAGATTATTTCACTGTCCATAAAGCAAAAGGTCAAACATTAAAATTGTTCAGGAATATTAATATGCCTAATTTTGACACTTAGGATCAAGAGCTCCCAATATAAATTTGTAGCAAACCATATGCTTGTCTCGCTTGAGTCAGGTCCAGTGATGTTTCCACCAATTCCTGTAACAGAAATTCCTGGCAAATGTTTTTCTCCACAACACACTCAATCTGAAACAATCTAGGTTATTGGGAAAAGAAAGAGCCTTGGAAGGCATCCAAATTACTCAATCATCCTGACAGTTATGGGAGGCCAACTGCTGGAAAGATTTTGTGAGAGCTAAATGAAACTGTTCTAACAAGACTTGTATAAGCACAATATGATACTCCAGCACAGAGCAGGCCACAACCTTTAGGTGCCAAAGTATTACTTGCATGTTGAGCAGGATGTTCCCTTCTAGTCTGGCACTTTTGTTTTGCTCATTTTTTAAAAATTCCCTTGAATTCCTGGTAACAGTAACACACTGAACATTGCTTCACTGATGAAGGAACTCAGGAATACATTACTGATTTATTTATAGGCACTGAGGGATGGTGACAGATCTGAGAACAGAACTTACAACTTCCAGTTTTGCATGGAACACAAGAAAATTCTGCTTTTCCACGAACCCAGTCTTATCTGCAATTTTTTACCTCCTTTCAACTCTGCTCCTTCTTGTGATCCCTGCCTAATGTATTTGTCCTTACAGGAGTGGAACTGATCCTGGGGATTAGAAAGACTTTAGGCAGCTCAAACCACTGAACAGATAAAAAGATCAGACAAGAGCAGCCTGAAATGGTATGGAGAACAAGTACCCTTAATGGGAACAAATACAGGCCATACTCTGTAATTTCCATTAGCTCTGGGTCAGAACAGAATCTAGCATAATAAATGTCACATATAATTTATCAATGCCAAGCATTCACTTTACAGCACTTGAACATTAACATTGAATATGCTTTTTAAAGTTTGTACAGAGTCCCAGAGAAGTTACTGGGTTCTCAAATACTGTAAGTGATCCCATTAAATAATAAAAGCATTTAAATGTGTATGCAAAATAGAGAACACAATAAACTATTTATATCCTCAGTGATTTTTCTGCCTGTTTAATTGTCAAACACCAGGTCATACTTTGCAACATGGGAGCTCTGAGATAACAATCCATGGCCAAACATGCTTCACCAGCTGCCAGCTAATTCCTCTACAGTGAAGAAGAGAAAGACTGCTTTGATCATGACATCCCAAATGGGGCTGTCCACCATTCATGCTAATGACTCCATAGAATGCAAAGAACCTGCAAAAGCACAGTTTCCATCTTTTAGAGGCTCTGCTCAACTTGAGCCAGGATCTCATCCAAAGCATTGTTTACTATAAAACTTCCAAGGAAAACCAACATTATTGTGAAATGGTCTTCCCTGCAATGAAACAAAATGGAGATTTTTGAGTTTCACAAGCTAGGGCATATTACTGGCAAAATGTTGATACATTCTGAATGAGTGCTTTTTTTTTTTTTTTTTTAATTCCAGAAACAGAAGTTTGAAAACAACAATTTAAGTTTGTTACCTGCAGTTTGTCTCTCATTTGCTGCTTTGTGAACTTTTTTTAACATATGCTTAAAAATCAGGGTAAACATTCCAAAAGGTTTGCAGATTAATACACTGACAGCTAACTAAGAGGATGACTTACTCTCTAATGTTTACAGTTATCCCAAGCTGCCTACAACTCAAGAAATAATCCATCTTCATGGTTGTTTATCAAACCATTCATAACATGATGTCATATAAAAATTATTTTTATTTTTTAAATAAGAGTCCTTGCGCTGCTCAGTGTTTATACAAACCTATATCTGCATTGTTTAGGTAGAAGTTTTCCTTCCTATCAGAAGGTCATCTTTGCAATTATTTCCTTTTTAATTTTCCCCAAACTAAAGATCTAGAAAATCAAGATGGGGATGGGTGGTGGGGAGGACAGGGACGGGGGACAGGATCCAGGATGGATAAGGATTAGTTGTTTGCTGTTTTTTTCACTGAAAGAAGGGAAATAGGATAGAGTTGGCAAGCAGGTAGCCTCAAAGCAAGTAAGAGGAGGTAGCTGTGAGAAGGCAAGCTGTGGAACTCCTTGCTGTGGGACACTGCAGATGCCAAAAATGTAGATGGATTCAAAACAGGCCAGGCAGATTCATGAAAGACAAATCCACTGTTCAATATCCCAGACCAGTTAGAAAGCATCTTTACCTCTAGATAGTCTATTAATTTCAAATTGGTAAAGACTGAGAAAGTATTTCAGAAGAAATAGCAGATATGCTTCCTGTGTTTCACTTTTCTTGGCATCTGCTTTTAGCCACTTCAGTCAGATTTGACAGAGCCATTATTATTGTTACACAAAAGTTTCACGTTTGTTATCTCAGCATAAAGCAAAACTTAGACAGCAGGTTGGATAAAAATATGATCTCTTCCTATAGGAAAACATGATTTTTCCCATAGGTTATTTTCCTAAATAAATTTTCAGTTCATCACAACACAGAAAACCTTTGGCCAAGAAAATCTCCTTCTGTGTGGGCACTTCTGAAGACTCACAATAAGGTTTGACTCACAATAAGGATTTGACTCACAATAAGGTATTTGCACAGCAAAATAGTTAGTTACTAATTGTTCATGTATATATCCTGAAGCCTACCAAGTTTGGAACTCCATATGGTGCCTCACTATGGCCTAAGAGTTGCAAGGAAATCTGACATGGGGTTTCTGATGCCATGTGGTACATGTATGATTGAAGTTATGTGCAACTAAACCCAGAAACTTAGGTATTTTAATAATGCATCACGCTACTAGATTAAGAGATAATTAATATCCTGAAAACCAAGCACATTAAAAAGTCAGGCATATGACAAAACCACGTTTTTGTTACTCCTCCATGTAGATACACAACCCTTCACTATATGAACTTCAGGGATATGAGCTGTGAGCTCTAAAGCAAACAGTCAGGGCCCCACAGCACAGGAAGGGAAGTAAATGCATGGCTACACTTCATCTTCAGCAATTTGTTCCCATTGCTTAAATGTAAACTTCCTTTCATCATATGTAAAAAGAGTGAAATGTCTGAGCGACCA
The DNA here is from genome assembly GCA_013400195.1 of Aramus guarauna. NCBI lineage: Eukaryota > Metazoa > Chordata > Aves > Gruiformes > Aramidae > Aramus > Aramus guarauna. Next base: position 16,901 of record VXBL01001342.1, read on the forward strand.
GGACACATTCTTTACCATCACTTTGGCTATCCAGATAGCAATCTTCATAGGGCAAAAGGAGAGAGAGAGGGCACAGCTTTTAACAACATCATGACTAGATTTTTCAGCACTCACATGAGAACACGATGACTCACATGACTGAAGTGATTTGAATTTTCAGAGCAATTCCTCATCTGTTGCGTTTCTGGGTAGAATCAAACCTAGAAGTTGTTATCTATCCGTCTGTGAATATGAACACTATTACATGAACTGTTCTTACTAGGAGCCAGACTTGACCATTTAGTATTCTTCTATTCTTGCTAGAAAGAAATTGGCTTGAGGTGAAGTAGAGTAAAGTTTTAAGCATTGATTGGGTGGCTAACATTTTGCATAATGATGACATATCATCATGTTTTCCCTATAAACCTAGAAGTGCTGTTTGGAGTTAATACAGGTGAGCACTGAAGGCTTTTGCCAGAGATGAAGAAGACAAGTTGAGTTATTAGGAACTCCTAGGTAAAATGGTTAAGCAGCAGTTGTCACAAAACCACAATTGGTCAGATCTCAGAACCATAGGTTGCAATACAGAAACTAAAAAATGAGGTTTGCTCTTGTCCAGCTTACCATGAATGCAGAAATCTTGATTTTCATCGCTCCTCTTCCTCCACCTACAACTGTCTCAAGACAGGACAACTACTGAGCAGTAGGACAAGGAGCCAAGAGTTGGAATTTCTCTGTACTATTCAGGTCATTCTGCTGATTTGTTAGAGGACATTTAGCAGCAACAGATGTGTCAAGGTTGCATGATGAAAAAAGCAAAAGGAAGCAAGCTACCACCAAACTAGTTAGGCCTGGAAGACACAACTGGAACCCAACCTCTAGCTAACACTCCTGCATGACAACATACAGATATTTCTACATAGTACTGTGGTAGATGGTCCATTTCCCTACATGTCACACAGTTCTGGTAACACCTATATTCATGAGTTGCTGTAAAGCTAAATTTATCCAAGTCAAGCACTTTAAGTCTTTGGATGAAAGGACTTCCTATTAAGCAAGTGGAAATTATTACCAACATTATAAAATGAGTGGGTGCTGCTTAGACTGACAATTAGGTCGTCATAATGTGGTTGCTAACAAAATAACAATGGGAAAAGAGGCATTTGCCTTTCAAGTTAGTCCCTAACAGGAACAGAAGCAGACTGTTAACAAAGGATAATTGTTACATTTTGAATCCTACAGTGGAAATTAAAGAGATTAATGGAATAAATAAGATTTTTCCTTTCTTTTAGTACAATCTGTGGAACAATCCCATCATTTTAGTAAGACATCCTCCCTTTTAGTTAAAGAAGAAAAGTGTAAGTAAGCAATGCAGAGAGAATCTTGTTTGGAAATATGGAACATAGATGAGAAAATGCTGTGTCCACAATGTTTTATCCAGCTCTTAAAATTTCTGCAGAGGATACATGGAAGCAGTGGGGTGAATACCACAACAATAATTTCACAGAAATTGAGAGAGGGTTGGCAGAAATCATTGGAAAGGTCATCAATTAATACTATTAAACCTTTGCCTTTCTGGTTTGGAAAGCTTGGTTGTAGCTAAGAGGAAGATCTTGAGAGTGTCTTTTGGGAAAAAAAGTAAAAGCTGATTGGAAAAGGAGGAAAATTATACAATTCTCTTAAGCACAGAATTTTTATATTTTATTAGATTTAAAATTTGTTTTCATTTGTCTGTTGCTATCTATACATATTTCCAATACCTAGTTGGGTTAATATTTATGAGAGGCAAAAATTCTGTGGCCATGTAGACTCATTTCAACAGAACACCAGAGACTGGAACATCATTTAAAACTGTCAGTTGTCCTTTTCTTTTTAAAGGCAATGGATTATTTCATTTAATATTCTCCAATGTACATAAAACAGTTACTTAGCTTTTCTGAATGTAGTTCTCAATCATGATTAATTAGGATTCAAGGACTTTATTTAGACATCTTGTCTTCATAAGCTGTGCAAAAGTCTCTCATTTAAAGCTTTTACCCTAATCCCTTTTCAAAATAACATACCATTTTGTTGTGGAAAGACAGTAGAAAATTCATTTATGGCCTACTATAAAAAAAAAATAAATATTGTTTTCCTGCTATTACAGCAGACTGTCTTGTAGCACAGAAGCCTGTTTCTTGTCAGTGGCTAGAGATTCACTGTAGCTATCTCTAATCAACAAGAATCTGTCATTTTAATTGACAGTTCACTTAGGGCTGTCAGTTATTAAAAGCAGAGAGCTAACACAGCTTAATAGTTACTTAGACTATAGCATCTCTTTTAGGACTGTAACCAGTATTTAAAACAGTATTTGAATCAGAACAACAACAGATCTGGGCTATCGTATAAAGCTGTACTTCAGAGGGGCTGTTGTAACCACCCTCTTGCTGATGTAACACACTGAGATGGTAACCACCGCAGTTTGGGTTTGGCTCCTTCTCCACCATCAGTGTTAGCAGCACGCTCCATCTCTAGGCACCAGCCCACAGCTTTTGCTAGATTAATTCAAATGAGGTTAGAGTCATCTTATCTGAACCATTTTCATCTGATGCCACAGACACCGCATTGTGTTTCTGTTTAGGCTGATCAGGCATATTAAGGAGCTCATGATACACGTGTAAGTTGCATATCAACCTACAAGGCCAATTTCTACTAATCCCAGAGCTCCATTTGTGTTTCTTAGTCCAGAGACTTAAGTGGAGTTGGGGTGATAAAGGCAGGTTACTTTAAGATTGCTGGTAACATCTGTAATGATCTGGGGCTCCAGGACTTCCTCTTCCAACATATCAAGCTGATAAATAAGCTGAGGAATGAATATCTGAGCTGTGCTATGGTTCTGAATGAAAAAATGTATGAGATTTTTCAGAGCTTCTCCTTTCAGCATGAAAGGAAATATCATGTGCTAGAAGAACAGGACCTCCTCAGTCATATTAAAATAATCTGTTTTATATGTGTATGCTATAATCAAGATTTATTATTTAACTGCCAGGCACTGGACTCAGTTAAGAAATATTCTTATATGCATGAAGCAAGGAATCTAAAATGGTCAAAATTTCATTAGCACATACTGTTTTCAGTATCATTATCCCTTAGGATTAAAGTTTACTTCATTATTTTACCTCTATATTTCATTGTTTCTTTCTTTCATTTTGAGAATTTCAGTATTTTCTTTCTTTGCAAAGTAGTTTAATCAAATACTTATAAAGTAGGTTAACAAATTTTCCAGCCTTACAGAAACAGATATTTTCATGAAAAAATAAGTCTTACATTAACCTTCTATTTTGTAAAGACAAATCTGTTCAGGTCTTGACAACCCTTAGTATCAACATTCAGTATCTCTCACTAATAGGTTTCTGTTGGGGGAAAAATTGGTACATTTTCCACATAATTTTATGAAGTAAATGCTTTGATAATATCTTTATATTTGCCCACTACTTCCTTTCTTCCTGTTGTCTTTAAAGACCTTGACATTGCCAATCACAATACACAGACAGAAATCCCAGTTTATACAGAAAACTAGGTACAGCTCTCTGAGAGGCTGAATTCTAGCTTTGGCTCCTCTGCATATAAGGAAATCATTCCTGTCTGTTCCCCTAAGGATGGCTAGGACACATCTTGCAATTTGCATGTTATCACGCATATGATATCCTCAGTGTTTAACATTAGCCAGCTAGGGCCACTTTTGGACTCTGTGACCCTGTCTAAGCAGAATTGCCCATAGGAACCACATAAGGCATAATGACAAGATCTTGCAGTCACCTTGCTGTAAAGGAAGAGGGCTTCTACAGTGTGGTCACAATGCTTCCACTGCTAGGCAGGGAAGAGGAGGAACATGTGGACACCCATTGTCTACCCACTGTGGGCTTTCAGCGATCAGATTCTTGCTTCCCTGCAGGACCACTGCTATTTACTTCACTGTAAATTTCTCCTGTATAAAAAGAGGCTCTGTGTTCCTCTATTCTAAGGAGATTTTGGTCATAACTCCTGCACTGGTATTCAGGTATCTGTTCTGATATTTTCATTAATTATTGTGGGAGATGCTGAAAGGGGACAGCATTACTAGAGAGGGCATCCACTCCTAGGCCAAGTACCACTGTGCTGGTGTCCATCCTCTTCCTGAGGACTGACGATATTTCTTACTTCTGACTGCTCAGTTGTTTTCCTTGCTAAGGAGTGAGATTTCACAGAATCACAGAATGGTAGGGGTTGGAAGGGACCTCTGGAGATTGTCTAGTCCAATCCCCCTTCTAGAGCAGGATCACCTAGAGCAGGTTGCACAGGATTTCATCCAGCTGGGTTTTGAATATGTCCAGAGAAGGAGACGCCACAAACTCTCTGGGTAGGCTGTCCCAGTGCTCTGGCACACTCACAGTAAAGAAGTTTTTTCTCAGACCGAGATGGAACTCCCTGTGTTCCAGTTTGTGCCCATTGCACCTTATCCTGTCACTGGGAACCACTCAGAAGAGTCTGGCCCCTTTCTCTAGACATCCACCCTTTAGATACTTATAAGCATTGATAAGACCCCCTCTNTCTGGTGTGTTGGCCACTCCTCCCAGTTTTTTATCATCAGTAAATTTGCTGAGGATACACTCTGTCCTTTCATTCAGGTCATTGATGAACATGTTGAACAAGACCGGACCCAGTACTGATCCCTGGGGCATACCACTAGTTACAGGCCTCCAGCTAGACCTTGTGCTGCTTTTCACAACTCTCTGCGCTCTGCCATTCAGCCAATTCTCAACCCACCTCACTGTCCATTCATCACACTTCCTAAGCTTGCCTGTGAGTATGTTATGAGAGATGGTGTCAAAAGCCTTGCTGATGTCAAAGTAGACAACACCCACTGCTCTCCCTTCATCCACCCAGCCAGTCATGCCATCATGAGCTATCAGATTGGTCAGGCATGATTTCCCCTTGGTGAATCCATGCTCACCACTCTGATAACCTTCTTTTGCTCCACGTGCTTAGACATGACCCCAGAATGAGCTGTTCCATCACCTTTCCGGGGATGGAGGTGAGGCTTACTGGCCTCTAGTTCCCTGGGTTCTCCTTCCTGCCCTTTTTAAAAACCAAACTGACACTGGCTTTTCTCCAGTCCTCAGGCACCTCTCCTGTTCTCCATGACCTTTCAAAGATGACTGAAAGCAGCCCAGTAATAACATCTGCCAGCTCCCTCCGCACTTGTGGGTGCATCCTATCAGGGCCCATGGATTTGTGGGTGTGGAGTTTGCCTACATGTTCTCTAACCCGATCCTCCTCAACCAAGGAAAGGTCTTCCTTTCTCTTCCATTGCAGAAAGTTCCCAGCTGCTGAAAAGATTTGTCCCAGTCTGTTTCTTTCACAGTTTTGAGGTTCCTACTGTCTCCAAGCCTGAGCAGCAGAGTCTTGCTCCAGGAATATGTTTCTAGACAATACCATTTCCCTAAGACTATGTCACTTTGTGTCTCTTTCTCAGCTGGCTACATGCTTTTACAGTCTCTCTTAACAGCATTTCTTGGACCTTTCACCATTCCCAGACTAAGTGCCTTGTACCCTATGAATAGGATCTTTGCTCAAGCACAAATTGTTGGTGATTATAAAATAGTTGGTGGTTATAAAATAGTCAGGCTGTAGAAGATATTACAAAAAGAAGGAAGATCTACAGCTGCAGCAGGGGACACAATCCGGTGGTGATATACGAGAATGAAACCTCCAGGGATAAAAAGCAAGAACTTGTAAAATGGTCAAATGTGTTGTAGCACCCACAAATTTTAGAATAATTTTTCTTATCAGACATTCATTTGAAATACTTTCAATTCATTTGGCAGTCTAATTCTTCTACACCTCATTGCAAATCTCTGAAATGGCAGTAGCTTTATTCAACATTGCTGCCTCTAATTTATTGAGTTTCTTTGCTATGGGATATTTAACAAAATAATAATGCATTAGGCATAATTAGAACATGACCGAATTAATTTCTGTAATGCTGATTATACTGGATTACTGCAAAAGTAATTCACACCTCTGTGCTGTAGATCCAATATCACCCATAAGCCAGATCATAATATAAAAGGTACATGGCACACAGAATGCAATGAACAAGCACTAAAATTTGCAAAATCTTAACTGACAGCATGCCTGTTGACTTTAACAGTAGCAATTTGCAATGTTTAATAATAGACTATTAAGTAATTACATACTGTTATCCTGGCACTGAATTTGATCATTAAATTCATGGTTCTTCCTTTGTCCACCTAACCATTCAATTCATCCTAGAAGGCAACGAGCTTGGTCAAGCGTGATTTGTCCTCATGACTGTCTGCTGGTTGTTCTTCACCATGTTGTCCCTCGTGTACTGGAGATGGATTCTAAAAGCACATGCAGCACATACTCCATGATTGTTTTGGACACTAAGTTTTATCAACCAATAGTTCCTTGGATCCTTCCTTTCACCTTTTTTAAAAACGGACACAGCAGTCCATTCTTATAGTGAAAGTGAGAAAACTCATGGGTTGAGATAAAGACAATTTAATAGGTAAAGAAAAAGTTGCGCATGCAATCAAAGCAAGACAAGGATTTCATTCCCCACTTCCCATGGGCAGGCAGGTGTTCAGCCATCTCCAGGAAAGCAGGGCTCCAGTATGTGTAATGGTGACTTGGGAAGACAAACACAATTACTCTGAACATCTCCATCTTCCTTCTTCTTTCCCCAGCTTTATATGCTGAGCATGACATCATACGGTATGGAATATCCCTGTGGTCAGTTGGGGTCAGCTGTCCTGGCTGTGTCCCATCCCAGCTCCTTGTGTACCCCCAGCCTCCTTGCTGGTGGGGTGGTGTGAGGAGCAGAAAAGGCCTTGGCTCAGTGTAAGCACGGCTCAGCAGTAACAAAAACACCTCTGTGTTATCAACACTGTTTTCAGCACACATCCAAAACACAGCCCCATGTCAGCTGCTATGAAGAAAATGAACTCTATCACAGCCAAACCCAGCACACTGATAGACAATGCTATTATACTGGACAGCATTTGTGCACAAATCCTGTGCAGTCCCATGGTTATAAGGTGACTTTAAAGCACTGTGCTTTCTAACCCGTTGCTCCCCCACTGTTGGCAGCTCCCCTCCTTCAGAAAGCATGCTAGTATACACAAAGATGGAAGCAGACTTTGCCTGTGAAGACTGAAGAAAAAATCTTCAAGTATTTCTGCCCCCTCCATATACACTGATCAGATGTCATCCTCCGTCATCAACATGAAGGAAACTGCAGAGATTTTGGTACAGATGATGCCATTTATTCACCATGAATAAACCATCTCAGTTAAGCACTGATATAAGCACTGTTGAAATAGCTTATGTTTATTTTGATTTTGTTGAAATGGAATTCTTCAAAAAGAATTGGCCAGTCATCACTCATCCTTTCATCAACCCAAAGCAATGGGCAGTATAAAGGTCAATCGCAAATGTGAACAACCACCAGCTGCACAACCCTGTGTGACCTAACCTTATGTTCAACAGAAAATGTAACCTGGATTCACACTCTTGGACTTTAAACTTTGCCTCACATGACAGGAAGGCACGTGCTGTATTACAACAGGCTGATGACTTTTCAGTTCCAGCCATGCCAGAGATGCTAACATTTCCAGGGAACATCACTGGCTGTAAGAGATGAATGTCATAACCACTTTTTTAGTGAGCTAAGTTTACAAAATCCTTTTGAGGCATGTGAATCTGAATAACCCTCAAGGAGAATTTGGGGTGCTAATGGATGGGATGAGTTGCTAAATTCACATCTTATTCTAAGATCAATTTTGGGCAACTCAAGAGACAGTAAGTGCTAGATGTTCAGCTATGTGGCTGTAAGGCAACCAGCAATTTGGCTACAGGCTAACACAGGATGAAGGAATCCTCTGGACCTAATATAAGTGGGTAAGTTTCTTTTTATTTCCATAGCCTTTACTAACACAACAACTGAGTGAGGATTCTACAAATACATTATTTTATTCTACCTTATTCTGATTTGTTCTGTGGGTGATTTTAGGTAACTGCCAATCACCAAGGTGGTGATCCTTCACAGGGATGACCTTTAACACTGGCATACTCTAACACAGAGACAGCACATCAGTCCTTCTAGCATGCTTGGAGGGTCAGGGCAATAGTATGAACCTCCATTTAGCCCCATGGATTGTTTCATGAACTAGCAGTACACACATCAGTGGAGAAAAGGTATGTTCCAGAGACTGCCACTAACTGGCAAAGCTCCATGACGTGCAGCAGAGCATCAGAGGGCTCACTCAATCCTGGGGATCATGTAACAGCCAGGGTAGAAGGATCTTGTTATTATGTCCTTAATTTTTCTTTCCCCAATTTATCACTGCTTCACAAAAAGAAGACCACAGGTGCTAAGGACATTCAATGGCAGCATTTTATTCTCTTCTACTACATACTGCAAACCCATCAAAAAAGTAAAGCAGACTCCTTGCACTGACATCAAGTAAGGCATTGATTGGATTCCTGTTGTGGTTTAACCCAGCCAGGAGCTAAAACAACCACACAACTGTTCACTCACTACACCCACCCCACAGCGGGTTGGGGAGACAATCAAAAATGAAAAAGAAAATAGAACTTGTGGGTTGAGATAAAAACAGTTTAATAGGACAGAAAAGGAAAACAACAACAACAATAATAGATGATGATGATGATGAAGATAGTAATGATAAACAAAACAAGTGATGAACAGCACAATTTTTCACCACCCACAGTCAGTGCTCAGCAAGACCCCCAGCTGCCTTGCCTCCTGGCCCACTCCCCAGTTATGCACTGAGCATGACATCACATGGTATGGAATATCCCTTTGGCCAGTCTGGGTCAGCTGTCCTGGCTGTGTCCCCTCCCAGCTTCTTGGGCACCCCTCGCCTTCTCATTAGCAGGGCAGTATGAGAAGCTGAAAAGTCGTTGGCTGCTTGGCAACAACTAAAAACATCCGTGTGTTATCAACATTATTCTCATCCTAAATCCAGAACACAGCACTAACCAGCTGCTAGGAAGAAAAGTAACTCTATCCCTGCCAAAATCAGGACAATTCCTCATCTCTAAAAAGGCAAATTATTATTTTTTTTTTTTAAAGATAATTTTTCATCAGACAAGTAATTCTTAAGAAGCACAAGTTGTACAACTGGTGATGTGCTGAAAAGACTGGTATGCTAACATATTATGCTCAGGAACATCTGCTGATGTCAACAGTCAAAAAAGGAAACTATTTATATATTGGTGATCTTTAAACAATGCTAAACTCCTTCAACACAGCTCATCAACAGAGTTCAAATATGCCAACAGATACTTTGGCTTTTCTGCTTCACAGAATGCAAATTAATATCTTCCAGTTTCCTTACTCTGGGACAATGACACTTGCATTATGACAATTTGCACAGACTTGAGATTTTTCTAACATTTCTTTTGAAGAAGAAATGTACAAAGTGTTTAAGTGCTTCAAGTCACTGGTGTATGCTGGCTGCTGAACAGTATGTAAACATTTGCATCCATTCACTCTCACTTCAAATGTGCATGTTTTCCCTAATAATACCTCTATTTTTACTTGAAAGTAAAGACTGCAGTGAAGGCTTGTTATGGCTCAGAAAGGAGTAACCTTTACTGTTCAGCATTTGAATCCAGCCAGCAACAAATTCAGGGAACAAGGTTCTACTAACTGGTTTGGTGTCAAAACAACCATGAGCACCAAATCAGTTTGGAAAGTGCAACGCAGTCAGAAGAAAATAGTGGAAGTACTGAGACCTAACTTGGCAGGACTGCTGTGTAGAGGACTTGCTAAAAGGAGGACCTATGGTCAGAAGCAAAAAGAGCAGAGAAAATCATGGTGAAAATCATGGTGAAAATGGAACACAGGAACACAGGAAGGCACAGGCAAGTAACAGACTTGAGAAGAAGCTGGGAGGAGTGCTGTGACACACAGTGACATGGAGAATTGTTAACAGCAAGGTTCGAGTCAGAGTTAGCCTAACACAGACTTGGCATTGTGTAAAAATGGTAAAACTTCAGTAATTGTCCTTCTTGGAAGAAAGCCTAGGTTTAACAAAGACTATATCCCTTAAGCCAGCTAATAATTTTTCTCACACCCTATTGCATATGCCATTACCAAGTCAATAGGCTAAAATGAATTTTTATGGGTAATGCAAAGCTAAGCCTATCATATTAAATTATAATGTGTCTTATCACTTCTCATCAACAACTTTTGACTAATATCACCAGGTATTGTCCTTGATGTCTTGGGTGAAGGAATAATACAGGAAGTAGCAGGTGAAATATCCACTTGCATCCACTAGTAAGTGGAAATATTTTTTTATTTCTGAGTAAGTTATTAATGGCAAAAAGTTGGTTACCATTTTGATGTGGGGGAAAAAAGGACAAAATAAAAGGCTAGGAACACAAAGCAATCAGAGCTATTGATGTACGACTGGAACCAGCTTTAAGAATAGTCAAACACCTCTGAAATAACAGTGATGACTAGGAATGTTGAGGAAAAGACAAAGGAATAAAGGAGGTGGGATATCACTAACATCTAAAGATTATTTTCTGAAGGAAAGTATTGAAGTGTTCTAGGGAAACTTAAAACACATCTGTGTATGATATAAGAAATGGCATTAACACATTTAATGAGATCATGCAGACTGTAAATACCGTGTCAACAGTGTTATACAGAAAATGTTTGCAAAAAGTAGCTTACTAGTTCTGCTTTCAGAAGAATGGCCTGTCGTTTTATCCTGATGACATGAAGTAGTGAAGTGACAAAGAAGAAAGAAAAAGAGGCAAGAAGGCAGGAAGATAGGAAGGCAGGGAAAGAAAGATGGAAAGAAAGATGGAAGGAAAGATGGAAAGAATGTTGGAGAGACAGAAAGGAGAAAAGCAAGCAAGTATGGAAGCAAGCACGAAACAGAGCATGGGAGCAAGAAAGCAAGCAAGCAAGATAGCAAGTCATCAAGCAAGAGAGAGCAAGAAAGAATGAAAGAATGAAATGGGAAGGGAAGGGA
>VXBL01001343.1:2566-16929 GCA_013400195.1 Aramus guarauna
CCCCCCCCCCCCGCTTGCGGTAACCACTGGCTACTAAACCACACACGGTTATTTCAGCGATGCTTGTACTCGGAGGAGGTCTGCCTTTCTCTAGTGATCTGCTTTCAATACGGCTTGCACAAAGTGATGGAAACTCTTACCTTATCGAACTCTAAGTTCCGCTTAAAGCAAGGCTGGACTAGGGTTAGGAGCGGCTGGAGGGTCCCAGGTCTCTCCCCCTCCCCCGCTTTGAGGCAGCCCCGGCGGCGGGTCGGGGGGGGAAAGCTGTTCTCCCCGCGGGGAGATGCGGAGCGGCTGCCTGCACAGCGCACACACGCACAGACACACAGACACAGACACAGACACAGACACACACACACACACACACAGAGTCTTCAACTCTCCAAACACAAAAAGTGAAGGCTTTATCGGAGTTTAGTTACTTATCTGGATTTTTGTTAAACCACGACTGTGATCTCCGCGTAGTTTCGCGAGTGTGTTAATTGTTCTGATAACGCGTTGTTATCGATACAATAACAATACAATCGTGTATAATGTGATTACTTGCCTTTGACCCGTCAATTCCTGGCGCATGCAAATTCAAGGGCGCAATCTTTCCTTCTGCTATCGGGGGGTGGGTGGGAAGGAACCACCCGAGCAGATGCATTATGGCACGGAGGCTAAACAAGAATTTCCAGAATGCAGCGCTGTATTCCAGCAAGTGAGATCAAAGTGCTTTTACAAATATTGGAGGGGGGGTTTAGACTATCTTCTCCATACCCGTATGTTAATTCTGCCAGGTTGCTTACATCTGCTGTAAGCAATTACGTCCCGCTCCAAATACGCTCCGGTTTCTCTTCTTCTGACCAAACCCCACCTCACTTCTGGTGCACGCAGCTTTAAGATGCTGCTCGTATTTCTAAAGCCCCGTTTAAAGTGAGTTTCGAGGAAGCGAGCTCCTTTTCCTCCTAATTTTTATTTGAGCTTAATAATCATGTGGCAAGTCAAAGAGAGAAAAAAAAGGAGGCGAAGAACAGTGGTTAGCCCGGTAGCCATCTCCGCCCCACCGTGCCTCCCGCCCGAAAAGCTGACTCCGGGCTCCGCAGCCCCATCGCTCCCCTGGTACGTGCAGAACCAGATCGCGTTTTCGCCGCTTCCTTTGTGTGCTTCGGCGTTTCCCTACACTTAACTTCGGAAGGTGACGTTTTTCTTTGCGTATCAGCCACCGATTCCACGTCACTTTCAAGCTGTCCAAAGTTTCCCGGGCACGCTGGTATGTATCTTAAACACAGTCGCCCGGCTAACTTTTCTGCTTGGATGGGGTTTGGCGGGTTTGTGAGCTCCCCTCAGCCTTTTCCCTCTTGCGAAGTCGAGTACACCTGTAGCGAGCGTGGGAGTTTTGCCCCGTGAGCTCTTTATTGTGCATAATACGCTAAATTCATTAATTTGCTTTTACAGAGTGCTTCCAAATGGACGGTATTATTATTTTTCAATAACTTTCGCTTATTATTAGAGCAGCTGGTAGCCCAAGCTCTAGTGAAGTGCCTGGCAAAGGATTCTATCATAAAACACTGGTTTCTAAGTTTATAGTTTCTAATTTGGCTGTTAAAGTGTGATTCTGGATGGAACTTGGCACTCAAATGCTCAGCTGGAGAGTAAACTTTTTGTAATAAAAACATTGTTTTATTGGGTATGCTATTTTAAGTTAAAAGAGAATTAACAAAGTTTTTACTGGTTTGGGAAGCTTAGTGAAGTCCCGCACTTTTTTGAAAATTAAATGTTACGATTTCGGTAAGGGTAGAATATGTTCTGCTTTTTTGTGTGTGTGTGTGTGTGATTTAATGTGCTATTATTTTAAAAGCAAACCCCAATCTTTGTCTCTGTGCTTTAGGACAGCTGGGTTGCTCTTGCAGGAACACCAGGCGTAGATCTCACAAAACTGTCAGCGGCACTTCCAAGCACCGGGTGGTGATGGGGTCCTTACTACTTTTACCCATAAAATAGAAGTTTAAAAGGCAGCCTATTCTGATTTTCTAAGAGACTAGATAAACTTTATCTAGTATGCATGCACTCCATTTGTAATCCAAGTTATTTTCATGTACTTTAATGACTCAATTTTTTGCTGCTTTTTAATCCTCTTAGCCTTGCAGTGGTTTTGTAGCCTGGGAAGAGCGGTCAGAACAGCAGAGAAGGAAGTCTTAGAACAAACAAAGGAGGAGTTGGGTGCTTACGTGCTAGTCCCCGACTGCTAGATGACTAGTCCCTGTACGGGGATGTGAAGGTGAGAATTAGCCTTGCTGCGGAGTTCCTGGGCAGGCTTGGATGTTCCAGAAAGGGCAGATAAATACCTCTAAAGCATGAGGAGCTACTACCTAAGGAGCTACGACATCAAGTAATGTGAATGTGTAAGCTTCTCCTCCCTTGCGTGATGAAATCAGAGCTGATACGGATGGAGACTGCTGGCTGTCCAGGGTCCAAGTTTTCCTGTTTGAGCACTCACCCATAGCTTTTCTTCAAAGGAGCTGAGCAGTGTCATGGTTCCTTTTTCCGAAGAAATGGACCTTAATGTTGCAGTGTCACTGCCTTGTACAGAACGTGTCCTGTGGTTTTATAGTTCACTGTTAGGAAAGGGGAGCCTTGCTTTTTGGTGTCTTTTACTACAGGCTGCTTTGTATTCACAAGCTCTTAAAATGTCGCTAATTCCTGGACAAAGGTCAGGAATCCTTAACTGATATGCCCACATCCAAGGCTGCTCTCCCTCTCTTACCTTCTGACCCACTCATTCACCTTTTCTGTTGACCAGTGGGCAGCCAAAGAGTGAGGGCTGAGTGCCCTCTAATCTAGCGGGTAGGAGACTGTTCTGCAAAGGGATCCGCACTGTGCAAAGGTAAATTAGATCTGATGTTCCTGGAGTAGATCAGGAAGCTTTTTAACCAAGAGATCTTTTCAGAGGGAGAGAGATCTCTGAAGATTTTTACATTTAAATTCTATTGAAATTTTACACTGACAATGATCATCTTAGTTCACATCTTAGGACTATCCAGCAGGCATAGAGAATTTTTTCCTGGAATAAATACATTTTAGTAACTCATCTAGTTTTGTTCAAGCATGATTCATAGCCATAAACCACACAAGGTTGTTTTGCTAGTCATGGGTGCTAGGCAGGTCCCAAAAATCCATGCAATTTTGAAGACGAGGTCTTCGATTTCACTGGATAAGATTGTGGTTTGAAAACCTTTAGCAGGCACTTCAGGATTTGTAAGTGCATACCAGGAGGCTAAAAAGAAGATCAGAGTTAAATATCTGGGCCATTCCCCTCGGAAGAAGAGCTAAGCGTAAATCTTTGCTGTTTGCCTTCTGATTATAATGATTTTTTAATTGACTACAAAAAAAACAGGGAATGGAGGGCCACAATGGAAAAAAATTATGTCTCTTTCTGGACACAAATTCATGGCCTTTACTTCTTTCTGGACAGTGTCTTGCTTATCTCTAAGAATGGCCCATTTCTGGATTCTGTTTGGTTAGGAGGAATCAAAATGTCTCTTCTTTAATACCAAGTCACTCAGGAAAGTTCAAAGTTAATGGTCACGAGCCAGTTGTAGCGATCAGATGAGTTAAATATATATAAATATATAAAACTCCACACCAACATTAGTACCTGCACCTGCATTTTAGCTCAGATCAACGGTGCCACAGTTTTCCAAGCAAATCTCTTCACTGTGCTCACTCACCGTGCTTTGGTCTCCATTGTGGAGCAGTTTCGGATGAGACTAAACTGGAAGACGCTCTTCAAGTGCAAAATGGGAGTGTGGTCTGTGAAGAGTCTAGCTCAGCCCAGATCAACTAGACCCTGACAGCATAAAATGGATGATATTTAGTGTTCTTGATTCAGACAGCTGACAATTCCACTTTTTGTATCTACTTAAAATAAATGCTTTGGGATGAGCTTTTCTCTATGAGGGTAGAAGAGGCACTTCTGCTTCTGCACGAATGTTCTGCTGGGAAAGGACTCCCTCCACTTTGTGGGTGCTCTGTGAGTATCTTCTGGCATAGGTAGTCAAAAAAGTAGGGACAGGGAGTTTGTGGTTGCCCATCCTTAACACAGCTTTTGGGATTCTGATAGGCTTTGCATTATACTCACAATAGACTTTTCGTTTTCCGCAACAGGATATATAATGGCTTCCCTTGGCATGGACATTGAACAGAAACGATCCTCATTTTCTGAAGTCGGTTGAAGAGCTAAATCTTACTGTGATAAACATTGCCTAGATTTTTTTTTCCACTTAAGTGTATAGTTTCACCATCACCACCACTACTACTACTACTACTACTTTTGCATACCCAAAATTAGATTTTTTCCTCTTTTTTAAGAAATAATCTATTATTTTGAATAATTTGTCCTTATGAATGCTTGACAGGTGTGTATAATCATCTCATAATAAGCAAATAGACTAATAATAATAATTAGAGCTATGAAACACTGAGGTCTTTTACTTCTTCATCATCATAAAGGCTTCTAATGGAGTATTTTTTCCAGTGTTGGACTTCAAGAAAGATGCAGAGTCATTGGACAGAATGCAGCAGAACTGATCAGCGGTCTGAAAAATGTGATTTACAAGATAAGATTGAAAGCAGAGTTGTTACTTAGACTGGAGAGGAGAAGACTTAGGAGACAAAATGGTCTTTAAGGGTATAAAAGGTAAATGCAAAGATGATGGGATTAAATTGTGTTTGTGGGGATAAACAAGAGGCAATGAGCTTAAGATGTGAATTCAAGTTAAATGATGGAAAAAACCAATTTGCAAGTAGTGAGGCTAGATACGTAGAGCCTCCTGTTGCCTGGGGAGGCTGTGGGAGCAGGGAGGGATGTTAAGAGCAAGTGAGACTAATTTGGCAAGAGTGACAAAGCCCTAGGACAGGAGTTTTCTTCTGTCTGGTTTTGTATGGGTCTATGGCACGGGAAGAATCAACTTTAACTTAGTTCTTCATGTGATCCTTTTTGCTCTTGAGAGCCCAGCCGTTCTGCTGGTTCAGCCCATGTCTTCGCTGTTCCTCTTGGACCTGCACCACTGCCGCCACCCTGCCCCGTTGTCAAAATGCTCATATCTGAGCATGTCTTCCATTGACATGCCAAAGAATTTTTTTTTTTTCTTTTAATCTGGTTTAGTTGGCACTGGCCTCCTCTTTCTTAGCACAATTTTATCACTGTCTGTGAGAAGTCCTGTTCCCGACACAGCTTTGCTTTTTTCCCCCGACTTATCACCTTTCTATTTTGTTTCAAATCTCTGATGAAAACACATTTTCTGCATCATTTCTACCTGAGTTGCTCTTCCAACTGTGTTCTCCAGATCTAGAATTAGAATATTTAATTCTATAAATTATTGTATTATAATTTATATTAAATTTTTGATGAAAGTTATTTGAATTGCGTTATGCTACACAGCATGAAAAAAGGAAGGGTCATCATTGTTCAACAGTATTGCCAAAAAATTGTTCGTAGTGTACCAAATCAATGACAAATCTGGCCCTTGGCGCATACAATTGTACCTTTGCCTGTAGTATGCAAGGACATTTATAACTTTTTACAGACATGTTATTTTCTTCCGTAATATTCTCTCATGTGAGGATGCTTATTATCAGTGATGTAAAAGATAAAGGCGTTTTTCATTAGTGTTTCACATTGAAAATCTGTCTTTTTTTACTGATTCTATAGAAAAAATAAGAGACCAGAACATACATTAAGGAATAGATCTATAAAAGAGAAAGGAGTTTTGCAGCATTCTTGGAGACACCTTTTCAGTTCAATGGTAAAAATAAAATCAAAATTTCCAGAAGGAGTTCTTTTGGTTTTCAGTTCTCTCATCGTCTTTTTGTTACATTTTGTGAGATGTTGTTTATAGAGTACGAAAAAGGTCATGCCAAAAATACTCATTTACCCAGAAAGTAAATAATTCGGACTTGGATCTTCTAAAAGAGCTAAAAAGAATTAAGCACAGATCTTTTAAAGTATGAGGGTGCCTAATTTCCATTGATTTTAATTCCCTCAAGGAGATTCAATGGGATTTTATGCCCTAAATTCCTTGAAAATATCTGTATACTCTGAATGGAATCAGCCCAAAGCACATTTATGCTTTATGATAGAAACAGATTGTTGCATTGTTTCTTGTTCACCCCCTCCCGTTTTTTAATGCTTCAACTCTTTTCCAAGCAGGATGGTTAAACAATGGTTATAACAAAGACTATATAAAGTTCAATTTTCTTGGATTTATCTGGGTCCTTACTCCATTTTGCAAACGGAGCCCAGTCCCGCTGAGTTACCTGAACAAGTTTCCATGAGGTAAGCTAGTATGTGTGAGCTAGTAAGTGACCATGCCCACATAGCTCCTCAAGGATAAGTGCCTATGTGCACGGTAAACTCAGGATAAAGGAAGGAAAGAAAATAACTGGAAATTATCCGTCAGAGGAAAAAAGTACAAACCACCTCACGTGCACTGTAAGTTAAGACTATGGGATGATCGGCAGTTACACTGGTGTAGCTGATGTACTATGAATTTATGGTCTAGCGTACCTCAGAGGGACTTTCTCTTGTGCATATAGCCTTTGTGTAACAGAAAGCAGCTGGGGATGATGCTGAAATGCAAACTTGTGGGTGGCCCAGCCATGGTCTTTTGCTGAATTGTCAGGAGTGCCGTATCTTTTTTTTTGCAAGACATGGAAAGATAAGAAGCACATCTTAGCCACAAGATACACTCTTAGCCACAAGTTACACAAGATATACTACCTCTGCTTTTTACCTAAAACCCTTCTTTTTTTTTTTAAAGGCGTGTCAGTGCCCTTCTTTTTGAAAAGTAGTTTAACAAAGTTAAATCCCAGGAAAAAATGTAATTAATGAATAATCTTCTCTATTGCTATAATCCTATAAAAATGCTGCAAGTATACCTATTAGATGTGCTAATACTGCTGTACAACAAAGTAATAGCAGTGCGTGCGTTTGATCAAAAAGCACACTTGCTGCATTTGAAATAGTGGCCCTGTTAAAAACAGCAACAAAACTGCTGTCTTTCAGTGGAGCCATACTTTAAAATATAGTTCGTGGAAACACAAACACAAGGTATGACCGCAGCCTACTAAAATGATTGGAAATGTTCCTGTTGCCTCATGGAAAATGTGAAACTGGTGTCCTTTTCTTCTCCTGGTCATTACGTGGACAGGTGAAGTGTAAAGCACCTTCATACAATCCACATTAGCATTAACGTTGGGATTTTCTGGAAAAGGATTATCACAATTACCACCACCACCACCACCCCCTGCCCAGGTTTTATGTGTGTGATAGGTAGATAGAAAATAAAAAGTAGGTTACTTGTTTGCTGTAAAAAACCAATGATCTGGGATATAGCAAATACAGAAAGCATGCTTCATTCTCTAAAGACCGCACTCAAAGCCTGCTGAAATAAATATGTGGGCTCTCCCAAGCTGCCTCCCAGGTTCAGTGGAGGCGGGCAGTAAATTAAATTGGCCAAACCAACTCTTTTGCCACTTCGCTGTTGAGTTCAGGTCTTCCTAGGTAAAAGGCCAGATCATGAAACCGCTTTGTTGCCAGCTACCTGTCCTCTGCTTATCTCTCTCCCTGTTTAATGGCACGACTGGTAATCTGAAAGATAAGGAGTCTGTTGAACTTTCAGTTGCTGGAAAGACTGAAGGTACATAATCCTTTTCCTTCAGAGGAACGGATCCCTTTCCCTTTGCCGGCCGTATGTGTTAGTGCGATCCCTTCAAACACAGCTATGCTTATGGATGTTTTGATTTTCTTAGAGGCAGAGATGAGTTAACAGGAGAGTTTTACCTCAAAGCGTAGATGCAATTAGTTTATTTTGGCTCACAGCACACAGAGTTTAAGACAAAACAATAAATTAAAACCGGCAGGATTCCTTCAGGCACTCTGACGTTTTTCTTCTTTCTTTTTTTTTTTTTTTTCCTTTTTCTTTTTGTGTTTAACAGGAGGTGGCGGTTGTAACATTTGCAAAATAATAAGTACAATAACTTGACATTGTGATATGATTACTTATGTAAGTGCTTAGACATACAAATACCTAAACACTAATGTCATTATTGAGAGTCATGGCAGTTATTCCAGCCAAGTTAATAAAAGATCATTACTGTAACTATCTACACAGGACTGAACACGATGGGGAATCTGGGATATGGGAAGTCTAACAATACAAAACACACTGAAACTTTATTCTTAGTGTATTTGTGCACTTGTGATTATTCTAACAAGAAATCAGAAATAATTCAGTGGGTACTTGATCTGTAGGGGTATTTAGAGATGAAATTATACAAGAAAATTTTGCTTTTCTTCTCTCTGTATTTCTTTCCCCCCCTATTTTCTCTGTTGAGGAAGCTAAGCACAGTTAATTTAAGCATGATTTCTCTGTAGTTTACATACTCCTGGAGCTTAACATAGAGATGTAAATAGCTGGGTGTGAACTTGCCAGGCATTATGTTCAGCTGACACAAACAACCCAACCAGATAGTTCTGTGTAGATAACAAACTCATTTCTGCATTCGTCGGGAATCAGGGCTCAGGTGATTGTTGTTCTTTAATGATTCTTTATTTAAATTGGTCTAAATCAAATACAGAGTCAGTCCCAGGCTATGGCTGGCTGGACAAACTTCAGAGGTTGGACAAAACATTGGGGCAGGAATTCGTCCTCTCCTCGTCTCACCCCCAGCCACGTCTTTTCCACGGCGCTCTGCTACCGTTCCATCTTTTCATCCAGAAAAAGCCTGCAAAAACAAGCCTTGCCGAGTTATGCAAGGACCAACAAATCTCAATTCTGGCAGGTAGGAGGGGAGGTAAATAACAAAGTGAATTTCAAAGTGATATCGGTGGGGGTGCCTCGCTGAATGGGCCTGCCTCCAACCTATCCATAGAATTTTCAGACAGTGTCTTGTCTGGGCTCTTCGGTACAAAGAAAGCAGCTGTCCCTGAGTTAACCAGGAACAATTGCATCCAATGCACCCGCTAAAATGAGTATTTCTTACTGAAGCTTAGAACACACGTTCCCAAAGCCTTCCTTCCAGAGCCCATCTCCTCCTGCAGTGAAAGCTGTGGTCGGATCAGGCGGCTGATCCAGCTACAAACCAACCATCCCCAAAAGAAAGAAAACACTAGTTTTTGCCAGTCACACAAGCAGCCATTTGATGACTAAAGCTGGCGAATGCGAGGCAGTGGAAAGAGGAAGGCAGAAAGAAAGATGGGACCTTCCGTTTCAGCCGCAGCACAGTCTGAGATCAGCGTAACCCACTTGTGAAACCCCGTCCTACGTGCCGGTTACTGAAATTCACACAAGAAAGGCACCACATTTACCCTCTTAGAGAGGGTAACGCTGGGCTGGAGTCAAAATTATCATGAAGCTAAATTCTCCTTTGAGATAGAAACACCACCACCGACAGCTCACAAAGCTGCTCGCCGTCCTCAGCAGTCCTGCTGATCACAATTTCACCGCTGCTGTGCAGGGAGGAATTAAGCTTTTCTTTTTTTGCTCTGCAGCCAACACATAGTATTTCAAAATCAGATGGATTTGGCATAGGTCTGTCTTCACTGGCAGTTTGTTTGTATACTATGTTTACTTATGACAACGCAGTATTGGAGAAAGGTGTTTGAAGCTGGTTTATCAGTACTTATCAATGTGTAAGGCCATTGCAGCGCAGCCTGTAACAGGCTTTCTCACTCAGTGAGATCTGGCCTGGAGCATCAACAAAGTATGAATGGAGCCTGAAGCTTGCTTTTTTACATCTGGGAATGAAGAAGGAAAATCCATGTATGACTTCTATGTCCATCCCAGCCCTAACCGGTTTCTCCCACCCAGCAGACCGGCAGGAAGGTTTCCACTGCAGTAGTATGGCTAGCCAGCAGGGGCAGTGGTGGCCCAGGTAAAAGGTCCAAAGAGACACCCTTCCCTCGCTCTGCTAGCTCACAAGTCTCTGGCAACTGGTTGGTTTTGAGATTAGGTATGCAGGAACAGATGGGAGCAAGGGGGGTGAAGCTCTCCTAACGTCGTTCCTCGTCTTCCTCACAAACACATCGCCGAAGCTCCAGGCTCCTGGTCGCATTGTAGTCACACCCAAACTCGTGATACGCAGCTTCCCACACCTCTCTCCCCGTGAGCTCCTCGGGCTCTTCAAAGTCCTCTGATCCATGAGCACTGCTGAGCTTCTGGCTCCTCCTGACTCTCCTAGACGCCTTTCCAGAATTAAATAAGCCCAGCAGAGAGGAACACACTTATCCACAGCACCAAAACCTGTTGCAGGGAAATTGCTATAGCTTCATATATCTTAATGATTGTTTCACTAATAGCCTATGTGTCCAAAGATTGGACCAGATCCCCACCGAGTTGGCAAATTTCTGTGGAGAAATCCCTGGCACCACATTTGTTTATCTTAGTGGACAATTTGTCTCATTGTCTCTAACACTGATGAAACCACAAATAGTGCTCCAAGATCATTTGCCTTGATAAAAATGACAACGAATTTAAGAAGCACAGATATGTAAGTTGCATTACAATCAGTGGCACCCAAAACCGAACTAGAACCATTAGCTTTCAAGGACAGACTATTAAAATAGGTTCTCCACCTCAACAAGATAAACCTGTCCATAATACATATTTGTGTCCATGAAGAAATCACTTTGATCTTGAATGCAACCTTTCAACAAATCAAGAAAAAAAGAAAAAAAAATTGTTATGTGTTTACATAGGACATTAAGATACTGTAAGCAAAGATATGAAGTTGAGATTTCTAAAACTCGCACAGAGGTGCTCCTATTTAGAAGTGAAATGACTTGATTTCACTGCTGCTTAGTCCTTCGGCTGCAATGTGAAACTCTACAGGAGCTTCTTTTAGAAAATGAATGAGGTCATCCACACGAAGGTTTAATGCAAAGTAATTTATGTGCATTAATCTTACAGCCTCAGATCATCCAAGACACTTTTCTCAACTGTCCCCAGTTAGACAGAGCACATGTATTTATTCTTGATTAAAGTTATAGCTATCCTTCCTAGCTCTTTCAGGTGTGGCTCAACGCACGAGTAGTCCCAGTGCCTGCTTCTTGCGCCAGCCGCGGAGCGACGGCCAGTGGCTGAGGAGGAGCTCAGAGAGACGGAGCGCACCGTCAGGTAACATTTCTATCAAAGATCTCTGAAGCATTGTGCAGAGGATGGTCTTCGTGTATGTTGAATAATGTTTAGTTCTTCAAACTAATTGCCGTATACTATGTCAATTATGTAAAAATACTCGTTCTGCATCTCTGACGGCACTCATTTGTCTCTCACATCTTAGACCATACCCTATCCTGACTTACATTCCTTGTGTTGTGGGTTGGGTGAAATGTCATTGAAGCTATGGGTGTAACCACTACCTGCTTTTAATGCAGCTGTAAGAAACAGTTAAGCTGCTTTATGAAATAATAGCGACCTCCGCCTCAAACAAAAGCATACGTTGCTGTGCGAAACCACAGCACACACAGAGGCTGCACAGGCTGAATGGTGCAGGAGAGGGGTTTGGCTGGCTGTTGTTTTTAATGGAGCAGGATGTGTACGCACGTCTCTGTGGAAGAGGGAAAGAAAAGTCCCACAAGAATACGTAGAGAGGGATGAGATAGAGCCTAAACAAAATATTAAGACTGTGGCCAGCAGAAAAGCCCTAGAAAGGAAGTCTTCAAGCTGAATACTGGAATCTTCCTGTGCTCAGGGAACTGGGACTTCATAAAGTCTTTGTAAATAAATAGGTTGTATCAGAGAGATCTGATTCCATTTGAAAATTCTCTTTCTGAAGGAAAAGAAAACTCACAAGACCCTGAACTTCAATTAAGTGTTCAGGTCAAAAGGTATGAGACAAATCCCCACTGACCTGAAATCAGGAGAATTGCACAAGATGTAAGCCAGGCTGGAATTTGCCTCCCATGTTCAATATTCATTTCTCCCCGCCTCTAACATGAGCACATAAACATAGAGAGAAAAAAAGAAAGGGATAAGGAGGGGGGAGAAAGGGAGGGTGGAAAGAGAGCGTATAAACCTTATCATTTCTCATATGTGCTCAGTACAAAATTGCTATGTAATAATGCTTATTTCTTGACATAGTCATTAGATTTTCCCCTTTTTTAAAAAATTAAAATGAAATAACAGAGATAAACACTAATTCAAGGTTTTTGATTTGACATAGGTTATATAGTTCCGCTATGTGGATTCTTGTGCTATTCATAAGCCAGTTTAGCTTTGCACTTGTGTTGCAGAAGGATTGAATTATAGCTTTGCAGTAGATTAGATTTCTTTGTATTATTCTATTTATATATATCTGGTTGCTCTATTATGCATTTTCTTCGTACTATCTTATAAACTGATTGGGACATATCTCCTTTTCTATTGTGTGCGTAAGTGCCCGCCACAGTATGGATTTAAAAGCTAAATTAAATACCCAGTATCCCAGGCTTAGAAAATCATTGGTGCTCTGTTGCTGCATTGTAATTCTGCCTACAGTTCTACCTACCTACATTCAGCTTATACAGAAAATGCAATTAAAGACATGGATTGTGGAGAAATGGGAATTATTTTCCAGGAATCATAATGACTAAACTTTGCCCATTTCTGTCCCTGTATGCCGTACTTGAGCTTCACTGATGAGAGCTTTTGATGACGCTCTTATGTTCTGAATACAATATGCTGTGTAATATCGAAGTATGTTCTCGGCTCAGTTGGCATCTGTCTTTGCTTTGGGGCTCTGTGCCTTTGTGTCCTAAAATTACAGATGTATAATCCTTGCATTTGCTCTGTGACTTGAAACAAGTAACATGCTATTATTTTCTGCGAGACACCTAATAGTGAGGGGAAATGTCGAGTATTTTACTAAGCAATAGAATGTTCTTCAAGTGCTAATGCATCTTAGCATAAAGCAGATTCTAATACCGGTCTTTTCTTTTCTAACTGTAGTTGTTGAATTTGGTATTCCTGAAAGTGGGACTCACGAAATGGACTAAATCCAAGTACAGTGTGGGCAGGTGCTGTGCAAGCGTTCCCTCCCAGCTTCTCCCGGTCCCCCTTCATCTCAGTTTGTTGCTGTTTTTACCCTGTATCTCCTTACGGGCAGAAATGTGGCATTTTTATTGCGTGGACAAACACTTGCTGAGCTCTGAGGTGAAACCTCCACGATTTTTTTCCTTGTGCAGGGTCTGAACTGGGGTTTTTACAGGTGAGAAGCTGGCGGTCCAACACAGCTTCCCACCCCCTGTGAACAGAGGGGGAAGAAGTAAAGCATCAGATCTTCTTGTCTCCTTTTACTCTCCTCTGCAACCTGAAAACATACATAGTATGCAGTGAAAGTCTATTTCTAAATGCAAAAGGCATTTGTTAATAGCAGTAGCGTTCAGACAAAGGCTTAACAAGAACATAGGCGGTATTCTGAGCCTATTTGGGGGTCCTCGGTTAAATGAGGATGGTCTTTTACAGACATCCAACCATAAATTAAACACGAAGCCCATGATCTCTGAATTCATTTGCCCCAACTGTGTTCCTCCAAATAGCCTTTAAAACTCATTTTGCACATTTTGTATGTATTTATCTATATTTATAATAAAAATGTAAATGAAAGAATCGAAACCTGGTAGTTTTACCTCATAATACTTCACTTGAAGCATACAGGCAGAGAGTAAACATTGGGGGAAAAAAAAAAAAAAAGTATTAGTAGCTCTAGGAAGCATAGAGTGTTTAATATCCAGATTAAATATTGGTGGAGCTTGAGCTCCTTTTCTGTCAGTCTATCACCTGCTGTTGTAAAAGGCTCCTGTCACATATCTCCTGACCAATTATGTCTGCAGTAGCTTGGGAAGAATCCTCTATCCGGCTGCTCACGGTGCTGTGGGCTATGAACAGGAGACTGCCCTGAATTATTCTCAGGGTAAACCCTTTATGGGTTTTAGAAACAATTAACTTATCTATTTTCTACTAGTCCGAAAGCTTTATGGGTAGCACAAATGTAAATCTATTTTAACCTCAAATCCAATGTATAATTTTTGTGGAACTGGAAGTAGGGAACCCGTGTGATTGGAAGATACATTTCAATTAATTCTTCCTCCGACGCTTTATCTCCTCGGCATCAGAACCTTTTATAGTGTTAAAATTAACAATTATGCAGCTGATGGCTGGCTGAAACCACAAGGGGATCTGGAAAGGGCCTCAGATAACACAACATGTATAAATCATTCAGGAGAACAATTCATGAAAGAAAAGTTATCTGTGTTTTGGATGACATTGGAAGAACTAAATAGGAGTCAATTTGAGGAAGGGACATTTTGCTCCATTGTCCAGCCTGGCTTTTTTTTTTTTTTTTTT
>VXBL01001343.1:16956-33927 GCA_013400195.1 Aramus guarauna
TTTTTTTTTTTTTAATTTTATTGTGTTGTAATATACATTTTCAAAATTAATTAACCATTAACAGCAAGATAAATGTTTCTTCTTGTGTTAGGGAAATGCCGGCCTCGGCGGTGAAAGATTATTTCACATGAGCAGCACTCTTCAAGAAAGCTGTTGCCAGATAAGGTGGCGACTGTACTTTGAAGAGGAACAATGAGAAGTGACAGACAAGCCCGTGTTTACCAAACTGAATAGAGGACTCGCAGGTTTCCACTCACTGCTCGGTTACCTAAGCCCAGGGAATCAAGGCTGGAGTGCTGTTTCACCAACCCGGATCAGTAACAAAGTGGTAACTACTTCAGAATATAATAACGTGCCATGAAATCTTACTCCAGGTGGTAATGAATAACTTTTTTTTTTTTATTTTTAATTTCATTTTTATGAAACGTTTAAAAAATGCGTCGTTGGAACCGCTCTTGTGTTTATGCATTTGGCAGCTGCGGAGTGTTTTTGTCCCGTGTCTTTTTTTCAACATTCAGACCTCTGATTACAGGTCGGGGTGTGAACGCGGCATGACTCGAATGTGAAATCTTTCTACATCAACCAGGCCAGAAACGTAGAAATACAAAGAAGACGTTTTCGTTCCGCAACTTAGAGAAGACCTAAATCTGATGGCCGTGCTGTACACAAAATGGCGTGGGACTCCTGTGTGTGTGCAGTGCTCCGAACCACAGCCCCAACAGAAGCTAGCTCCTGGAGCATCATACCAACCCACCTCGTCCCGAGAAGGCCACTGGAAATAGGAATCTTTTCCCATTTTTGTCTCTGTCGCTGCATAGGGTGGGACAAGCCGCCCTCACCGCACTGCTTGTGACCTTTCATAAAGCGCTCAATCTTTATTACTTTTATGTTGTGCAAACGTAGGCGATGCTACAGTCCCGAAGCCAAATATTTATAGAACTGAGGTCTAGCACAATCCTGCTGTCTGCTTACAGCATTGCCCGTTTCTTTGGAGGTGTGGAGAGAGCGGATCAGCCAGGTGAGCGTCTGAACAAGTTCAGCAGGAAAGAGGAATAAAACCAGGATGTGCAGGATTTATATATATATAATGGGATTGTTTCTGCATTCTGTCACAGGTATATCAACCCACTGAAGTGGATTTATGTTAGAGAACAACATCTTAACAGAATTTGTGACACGCATAAATGCACATAGATACATGCAGACTGTATTTATTCATGTGAATGTATATATGAATATAAATACTATATAAAAAGGGCTACTAGATACACTATTTATTTAACATACATTGCTTATATGAAATTAGGAGTGCAAGTTTTCAGTCTGTGCATAATTGGCTGCTATTTATCTATTAAATTTTTTTATAATGCTTATGATTTTTATTTTTCTCATCTGCAGTAATTTTAACAGGTAAGCTCTTCGAGCAACAATATTCATTGGACTAGAGTACATAACAGATTTCTAATTTATATTACACAGAAGTTCATATCCATGAATATATTTTACTAGAACATATAAGCATCTCACAAGTTTTCCCCATTCAAATCCAAATCCATCAAATCCAAACTTTATGGAACACAGTGCGGAAAATATTTGGTTCAAATCACAGGTTTTCATTAGCTGACAGAAAAATATTTGCTAATGTAAGAGGGGAGAATCCTTTGTGTTAATTTTGACATACATGTAGTGACTGCAGAGTACATTTTCTCTTAATGACAGTCAGTAGGTTAGATTAGTCTGGAAGCAGTATAGAAGTAATAGAGACCTTCATTATCTATGTTATCCAGAAGATGTTTAGAGACATCTTGGAAAATATACCTTATACTAAGTTATGTACGGTTATACTAAGTAATGATGTATTAATAGCGCCCAAGAGGGCACACACACGTGCTCACACACGTACGTGCAACATTTGGTGAGAATCTTTTGTCTCGTGACGGCCTGCGAAAGTGGAATGCTGAAATTCTTCATTGTGTCTACCCGTGCACCAAAGAGTGGATCAGGGACTAGCTCATCAAGCTTTACCCCAACGAAAAATTTTTTCTGTGCTTGGGGAAGTTTTTTACCATCTCAGATTTATTTTGCTCTTTTCAGAGTATCTGGCTCAAATTTTTTTCTTTACAAGCTTCAGGAAACTGAGTTTTGAAGGGACATTTCTTGGCTTTGATTTACATAATTAACTTTCACAAGTGGTGAATTTAGGTTTGGTTGGGGTTTTTTTGCTTGCTTTTTTTTTATTTTTTTATTTTTTTGGCTCAGCTGTACTCAGTCCCGGAAAAGTCAATGTAGTCCTTGATCATGTAGAGGTAAAGAAGTGTGGTTTGGAAGGCAAGGACACTGGCAGAAGAACTCTTGCTGGGGAATTTAAACCAGTATCATCCTTTCCAACACTGTCCTTTTCCTCTGGCAGGAGTTAGGAGCAGAGATGGCTGAAGTGAACACGCGTCAGCTTCTCACCTTTGGCAGTTTCAAGACTGATGTTTTAACGTAGACTCTAACTGCTGGATGTTCATGCCGCTATGTCAAGCTGAAGTTGAGCTGCTTTCAGTGTCTGCTCGGCAGATGGGAACCACAAGCAGGGGTACAGGCACGCTGCTGGCACCATTGCTAAATACCAGGCAAGCCGTCCGTCAGAGCCCTAAGGTTTCTTGAAATGCAATCCTTCCTATAAGGCTGTCCTCTCTTCAGCAAGAAACACTGCTGAGATCTTTCTGTTTAGCTTCCTCACTGTAAACTGTGATGAGAAAGAGTATTCATTTTGTTCTGTAAGGAGTGATTAATAAACATGGGCAAAAATCCAACTGCAACTTCATTTCACCAAAAAATGCAGATTTAAGGCAGCTGACATTCTTTACAATATTACAGCTTTTTTTTTTAGCAAATCTTTTTCAATTAAAAAAACTAAACACATTTGTTAAAATGACTGTTTCATTTAGCATTTTCTAAAAAGATGTTTTCTAATCTGTATTTTAATTATGTTCTTAATGTCAATAAAACCTAGAAACAGCACCAACCATTTTGCTGCGAGCCAAATGAACTTTTCTTCAGATTTTTCAGAACTGCCAGTGCAATGAAAAATTAGCTATTCTTCCACTTCTATTACATTAGCTATTATCACAGTTCATATTTTAATTTGCATACCCATCCATATGGTCTGAAACCTTAAAAAATATTGGTGCTTTAAAAGAAGTCTCAGAAAAACTTTGCCCTCACATAACCTCAAGTAATAAAGACAGGAGAGGCAGAAGAAGTTGGCTGCAGGGGCAGCAAAGACAGGGGGTGATAAGGGAAAAGGGGGCCGTGAAGTAAACCTCTCCTTGTATGACAGTAATGCCTTCATGGTTGCTGAAGTCACAGAGTATTTTACAGGTAACCCACAGCTTATACACATGATGAGTTGCTGTAAAGCATTTGTAGGGCACTTGGAAAACACAAAGTGCTGGGTATTGCTTTTCTGGATAATGACAGTTGTATGGAGGTCCACCAGGCTGGATGGTTGCTTTGCACGAGAGTGCAGAAGGAAAAAGCCGTGTCCTCTACAGGAAAACCCAAGATCCTAGAGTGCAGTACTGGCTGGCTTGGTGCTCGCGAGCCATATCCCAGAAAGGACTCCAGAACGTTAAATGTGACTCAGGTAAAATGTAGGCTTTAAGTCCAAAATTGCTAAGCTAACGTTCATAACTGGCTCAGGCCATGCTGGGTACCTCACTGCCTCTCCAAGTGTCCAACAGTTAAAAATAAAAAGGTCACACAGGCCGCTGGCAAAATGCAGCGGTAGCTGCCGCTCTGACTAGACCCCCTTGCTTATAAATACGTAACTCCTGCGTGTTTAATCTGTTGCTTGGGGCACTGAAAACCTTTTGTTTTTTTCTTTGGACTCCCCTTGAGGCAGGATGTAGGAGGGTGAGCAAAAAGGGTGGGCAAAAGGTGTCAGCACCTTGTTGGGGGGGAGCTTTGAGGCTGTGCAGGGAAGAATCCAGGCTTCACTGGGCTGGAAAGGGCAAAGAGCTGCACATGTCACGATGCAAGTTAGTGGTCAGGACCTGAACCTGGCTTTGGTAGAGGGAAAACAGTGATTTTAGTCCTCGCACCTTCCCATGTCTTGTGTTTTATCCAACGTGTGTTTAATGCACAGTACATAAACAGCCATTGATGGGAACAAAAGCCGAGGCTCTCCCCTATCAATCCATCCCTCATAAGGCTCACAACCACGAAGCCGCAGAGCGATGCTGTATTTGGGGTTTCTCTGCATGAATCTTATAACGTTCTCGGTGCTGGTTGTTTTCTACACAGGAGAAGGAAGGTGTGAAACTAGCCCACAGTTTTTGCAAACCAGCAGAATAAACCATATCCGTAGCAAGTATCTTTAGAAAGCAGAATACATATCCAGAGCACTCAGAGCGAGAGCTGTTAGTCTTCTTGCTAGTATTCCCACCCACTCCCATGACTCTTGTATTCCTGCTGGAAAGTGGCCCAGCTTCAAAAGGAAGGATTGCGTTTAAATAATGTGGGGCACGTTACTCTAAATAGCAGTGGAGTCAAACACAAGATGTGTTACTGGGTAACTTAACTTTCTATATGTGTTTTCCTTTTGAATACAGTCCACAAAGAGATGGTGAGATGTAATTTCATCAAGTAAAATAATTTCTTCCAGTGTTTTCAAACATCTGTCCCAAATCAGGAGACTCTTGAAGATGCTTTGTAAAAATAGGTTTGATTTTGATGAGTTGGCATTTTCCAACAAAAGCAAGAAAAATCCTGGCCATCTCTAATTCCCTGTGAAATGGGGAGAATATTTCCTGTTTTCAAGCACATGTGATGCTCTGTCCGACTGGAAGACCTTGTGGTGGGCACAGACTGCCCCTGTCTCTGCACCGTCACGCGGGATTTGCCGCCCGGCCGTTGGGTCACTAACCTGGTGAAGGAAACAGGAAAATGATAGGTGTGTACTAGTTTCCCAGTGGGTTAGCTGTAAAATCCCATAAGAAGAAAAGAGTTTACCCAATCTCTTATTAAGGAAAGTAGTGTTATAAATCATCCCATAAAGAGAAGAAAAACCCTCTAATTGCATGCTTTATCTTCAAAAGTGATGAATTTCAGAACAATTTGCATATCAGGTACCTTGTCTGTATTTTAGTGCTAAAAGGCTTCTGTTGACATATATCCAGCTTCTGTTACCTCTCTTTGACACATCACATAGTTATTTTCTTTTTAATCTCTGAAGAGCAGAAATATTGTGAGCTCTTTGCTGGTGCCAGTATGGATAGAAGCCATCCCTAAAGAGACGTATATTGCAATTGGCAAGATATAAATCACATACTGTATAAATATAGAGGTGTTTGTGTGTCAGGATGTTGGCAAGTAGTTTGTGGGAAAAACTACTCCGTTGGATGCTGAAAGCATCTTTCAGATCTGCCATTTATGACTCCTCTTTTCTTGCTGTTTTTGTGCCAGTCTTCGAATTGTCATTAGAGGTATGTACAATCGCCTGTCCAGATGTTGTGCAGAAGCGTCTTGAGAAAGGGGAGCTCTTGCCATGTTCCTAGTAAGATTGATGCCGTAAAGAATTTGTTTCAGAGTTTATTTGGGGTTTTTTTGTTTTTTTCTGGGTTTTTTGTTTGTTTGTTTGTTTGTTTGTTTGTTTGTTTTTTTACAATCACTCTCTTCATTCACTAATGTCAGCACTTGTTTATTTGTACAGGAGCTTTGTTCTCTACCAACACTGTGGCTTGAAACTGTCTTGCTGTCTCTTTGAAGCAAATTAGTTATCGCTTTCCAAACCTCAGCTCCAGACTGCTGCTTCTTGGCCTGCTGCTTGTCATGTCCTTTCTCCCTGTTTCTTCAGTTTTTTTGCTTTGATGAACTTCCTTCAAGCCAGCTGCAAATTCACAGGTCTCATAGTGTGGCTTAGAGCAACTACTTTGCTTCAAATCCTATGGCACGAGGATTGTTCCTGCTATGCAATCCACACTGGTCCTATGGAAAGCTCCAGACATCTTCGGTTTCTTCAAGAAACCTTCATCCTCCCTACCTGAGAGCACAGTCGACAGAGGCAGCCAGCAGGTACAGCAGTTTGGGCAGCCACTTGTGCAGAAGGGTGCGGTAAATGGGACCAGAAATGGTGCTCTGCAGTAGTGGTCCCACAGGGCATGGTCCCCAGCACCTGCTGGAGCAGCTTCCCTGGTACGTCAGGGGCCTCAGCACAGACCAAGCTCCTGAGGGAGGACGTTTCTGTTCGGGTCTGGGGCTGTCAGGGTGCCTGGGTCCCCTCACTGAGGCTGGGGCAGTGGCAGGTGGGCCCCCTCTCTGCCCTTGGGAGGTGGGCGCTGGTGGAGGGTCTGTTTCGCCAAGTGTAGGAGCTACAGGAGACCAGTAGCCTGGGCAGCATCAGAGATGAAGAAAGCAAGAAGCTCTCACTCTTTCTGGGAAATCATCATGGTGGGGTGCCTCTCTCAAGTGCCTGTGCAGCATGGGGAGCTAACAGGAGGAATTAGAGTCTGTGCAGTTGCAGGGCTGCGACCTCACTGGAGTCACAGAGAGACATGGTGGGATAGCTCACATGACTGGAGTCCTGCAATGGACGGATATGGGCTTTTTGGGAAGGACAGGCCAAGGAGGCAAGGAGAGGGAGTTGGCCGTTATTTGAGAGAGCGGCAGGAGTGCACAGAGCTTTGCCTGGGGATGGATGGTGAGCCAGATGGGAGCTTATCAGTCAGGATTTGATGGCAGACGAAGATGAGTTTCATTGTGGTGCGTGTCTGCTACAGACCACCTGAACAGAAAGAAAAAGATGAGATGCCTTCTTCAGATAACTAGAAGACGACTCACATTTCACAGAATGACCAGATGGTTGAGGTTGGAAGGGACCTCTGGAGGTCATCTTATCCAACCTCCATGTTCAAGTAGGGCCACCTAGAGCTGATTGCCTTTGTAGGGCCTTGTTCTTGAGCCACTCCAATATCTGCCATTCAGACGGACCTTGACAGGCAGGAGAAATGGGCTGATGGGAACCTCACAAAATTCAACGAGGGGAGGTGCAAAGTCCCGCACCTGGGAAGGAACAGCCCCATGCACCAGGGACAGACTGGAAGGTTAACTGGCTGGAAATCAGCTTTGCAGAAAATGACCTGGGGGTCTTGGTGGACACTAAATGGATCATCAACCAGCAATGTGCCCTTGCAGCAAAGAAGGCCACCACCATCCTACACAGCATCCTAGCAAGAAAGCATGACCAGCAGGTTGAAGGAGGTCATCCTTCCTCCACTCAGCACTGGTGAGACACATCTGGAGTCCTGTGTCCAGTTCTGGGCTCTCCAGTACAAGAGAGACATGGACATAATGGAGAGAGTCCAGCAAAGGGCCACAAGGAGAATGAAGAGACTGGAGCATCTCTTCTACGAGGAAAGGCTGAGAGAGCTCAGTCTGTTTAGCCTGGAGAAGAGAAGGCTCAGGGGGATCTTATCAATGCACATGAATACCTGAAGGGAGGGTGCAAAGAGGACAGAGCCAGGCTCTGCTCAGTGGTGCCCAGTGAGAGGACCACAGGCAATGGGCACAACTGAAAAGACAGGAAATGTCATTTAAACATAAGAAAAAAACTTTAGCACTGTGAGGGTGGTCAGATACTGGAACAGGTTTGTCAGAGAGGTTGACTCTCCAACTTTAGCAATATTCAAAACCTGACTGAATAGGGCCCTGAGCACCCTGCTGTCAGTGATCCTGCTTAACCAGGGGAGTTGGATTAGACAATCTCCAAAGGTGCCTTCTCACCTCAGCCATGCTGTGATTCTCTCATAACATCTTCTTGCACTTCTTAGTCCTTGGCATTGGAAGAAAGGCTGACCAGACAGAAAGGTAGAAAGATGAGATGGTGCTTTGATCAAGTTTGTGCCCTTGCAGAAACATAGTGTGTGTGTGTGTATATATATATATATATATATATGTATATACTGTAGAATTTATGGACATTACTTGGAGGAATCAATAGAGCAGATACTCTGGGGAAGCAATCTGTCTCATATGTCTCAAACAAGAGATGCCAGTAGCTTTGATTGAGTAGTTAAATATCCAGACAACATAGACTGTGCCGGCAAATCGATAGCAGTTTTCAATTCATGAAATAATTTCTTTTTTTAATGCAGTATTCTATGACTAGGTCTTCATCACATGTAGACTCAATGGACCCATTTCCCAGGACTCTGGTCACAGGTAGCTGGGAGTCCTCAGCTGGGAAGGTGAAGGCTTCCAGCCTAAATCTGGAAGCTTTGGGAAGGAAAGGACTATGTACATGGCAGGCTGGAGTCCAGCTGCCAACCACTGCTGGGATCTGATGTCTTGCAGATCCATAGGCAGCACAGTAACAACTAGATCAGCTTGAGGGACAGCTCAAGGATTAGGGAAGATGAGGGAGTTTGTGTGTGTGAATCTTGATGCAAGAGACAGTCTGACCATATATATTTTGAATAATCACACTAAAGAGTAAAACATAAAGACTATTGGAGGCTTTCTCATCACATGTTATCTCAGATCAAATTTATGAGAGGATTAATTTATTCTGAAGCTACAACATATACAATAATTTACAATAGTGAACTATTGAATAAACACTACGCTGTAAACCTTTTCTGTTATTTAAATGTCTTGAACAGTACCAAAATCAGTTATAATTCCTGAGAATTCATTCTTGCTATTAGTTATCTGACCTGGATATGAATCACTAACCTAGAGCTGCAAAGCCATGCATGTAATTATATCACTTTCCCCACTTTAACTTGCTTTATTATGATAACTGTAACCAGCTGTGGTATGAAAATCTGCTTCTATATCGCATCTATAGTCTGTTCTAAAATCAGATCTAAAAAATAGTGACCTGTGCCATCTCCAGAGAGGAATTACTAATCAAATATATTCCTTTTAATATTTCATCTATTGTCCTCAAAAAGACAATAATTTCAACTCTCATATATATTTTTTCCATATTATTTGAGGTTCATGATCTATTCCTTAAGAATAAAAGTATGGTACAGTCTTGCAGAACTGAGTTGTCATGACAAAAATTGATATCAGTCTAAATTATCTATGCAACAAAATGATAGAAACCAACACCTTTATAAGATATGAAACAAGATACAGTAAGGAAGCAGTTCTACTTCCATTAAAAATAAAAGCTCTGTTAATAAGGTGCTGACATCATGATGTCATTTGATATAACCATTTTTGGGTTAATGGTGTTTTGCTATCATGAAGGATTTTGCAAATGTTAAAGTTATCAGTGTCCCCATATACGCCTTAGCTCAGCAAAGCAGTTAAGCATGTGCTTAAGTCTCATTCTGTAATCTCTTTCTCTAACCATAAATCCTGCTTCATTGACTTCTGCACTTTTTATAGCTTGCTGAGGGAAATTCATGATACCTGTTTGGCAACATAACAGTAGCATGACAGACTAGTGCATGCCTGCACCTTGTTTAGGATTTTATTAGAGAATACAAATGGAAATGGAAGGAAAATGTAGTAAGAGAGATAATCACTTCATTCTTCACATTTCGCGTTCGTAAAAACTTTTAACTCACAAATGGTGTATTGCTAATTACAGCGTCTATTGAGATATTGCTACTAGTGCTTCAGTTATATTCATTATTATTTATGTTTTATTTATTAACCCCACAGAATGCAGAAAGCTACATATAAGACCCGATCCAAAATCCCTGTGGTCTGAAAGGCAGGTGCAGGTAAAGGCATATGTCCTAAGGAATTCAAAGTTAGAGGATAAACAGAGTGAACAAGAAAAAAAACAGCTGGTTTAGTGAGGACAGTTGTTACTTTGAAGTTAGCCATGCTTTGAGCAGGACTAGATGGACACGATGACTTTGTAACTTTTTAATGAACCTTTAATATAAAACAAAAGGAATAGAGAGTGAATCGGATTCTCCAAAAAGACATGATTGGTTATTTCATTATTTGCAAAACAAAAATGATAATTATTAAGTCAATGGGTGTACATGAATGTGTTAAAAGAAATGCAATGAAGAGAGAAAAATAAAAGTCTTCATGGAGGTATTAATGCTATCTTTTAAGAAGGAAAAACCTTGGGAACAGTGCTGAGAAAATCCTGTTAGACAAGACTGGCTGAGATATGGAATATCATTTTTGTAAGAAATGCTGACATCTGATAATTTGTTATTGTTTCAATTCAGGGTGAAATCAAATGTTTCTGATATGCCGCACAAACAGCAGTTTTGTAAAAGACTGAATTTCAGCAATATTTAATTTCATAACTCTATCATTGTGTTTCAGATTTCATTCTCTGTTTTCAACCAGGGAATACATGGATAGCATAAATCATTATTAGGTTATTTGGGAAAGCAGTAACAGTGTACAGTATACCAGATTTGTCCCCAGCACAAATTTCTGAAATTGAGTGTAATGA
Source organism: Aramus guarauna (assembly GCA_013400195.1). Classification (NCBI taxonomy): domain Eukaryota; kingdom Metazoa; phylum Chordata; class Aves; order Gruiformes; family Aramidae; genus Aramus; species Aramus guarauna. The sequence goes on from VXBL01001343.1 coordinate 27,383, forward strand.
AGTCTTCAGGGGCGTGAACCTTCCCATAGCAATGTTAATCACAACTGACATCAAGAAAAATATTTAGATGTTAGCTAAAACTGTATTTTCTATTATTTTTCCTGAAAAAACATTTTCTAACTGTAGAATAGGTTTATCCCAGAGAGCTGGTGNGCTGCTGGGACCCATGCCACCAAGCTGTCTCCTGACAGCAGGTGCCCAGCAGGGCAGGGCTGACTCTCGTGAGGGGATGTGCGGGGCCCCTTGTCCTCTCCTTCACAGCCCAGGGCTTGGAGCACTTGCCCACAACACAGGAGAGATGGGTTGCACATCTGCGGTACCCAGGCTGGCTTCGGAGCGAGCGCTTTCAGAACATAACGTGCAGGGCAGCAGCTGGCAGCAGCGCTGTTATTGCCGTCAAGGACGTTGTGTGCAGACTAGATTGGGACTAACTTTTGGGGCTTCGCTTAAGATACAGGTTGACAGTGATTGGAGGAGAGATTGTGAAGAAAGTAACCTTAGCTAAGATGCAAAAGGAGAAGGCAGGCAACAGTAAAGCCCAAACTGGTATTATTCAAGAGACAAAAAAGGTCATTAAAAATTTTAAAGGATGGTTTAAAAAAAATTAATGAAATACTACAGTAAAGCAGCCAGAGATGTAACTGTGTCAAAGCTCTAGCTTGTAATAATTAACAATCTCTGAGCCTTCACAACTCATCTAGAAGTAGAATGAGAGAAGAAAGAATACAACCAAAATTAATTCCATCTAAATGGATGTAAGTGTTAAAGAAAATGAAAGGAAGACCCCTAAGGAGTCCGTGAGAAGTTTCTGTTGAGAGAGCTGCAACAGGAAGATTTGGAAGAGCGAAGTCTCTCCATAAAAGAAATGTAACAGAGAGAAGGTGCTGTCTTTACTGCAAACTCAGGCAGCTGATCCCGAGGCAGCTGATCCAGACAATGTTAAAGACAGAGAAAACAATAATCTTGCTGAGGTTTGCTGTAGGAGAAGCATGTACTTCTTCTGACCAGTGGCTGAGCCAAAGAGTCTGACAGAGATCTGCTCTACTCAATATGTGAGTTTTAGTTTGGTCAACACCACACACTGTGAATCAGTGAGGAACATAACAACCAACTTCAAGTAGTTCCTGCTGTACCTTCCTGGAAATATAAGTCCCTCATCTTCCTTTCCAATTAAGCAAAGACCATCAGAAATTAGCAATAAACATCAGAATCCAAAATACGGCAAATCTACTAGCTCGTAATGTGAGTCTCTGTGACATCCTTGCAAGCAGTGTCCCTTGTCTTACTGGACACTGCAAAGTTCATTTGTCCCAAACTTTTTATATTTAGGGATCAGAAATCTCAAGATGCTGCATCTGTTTCCGGTTTTGGACTTCTCTAGGCAAAATGGGCAATTCAGCACCCCACAATGTCTCTGCCTTCCATCAACACTGAGATACTTGTTTTGACCTCAGGACACAACATAATGTGTTTGGGCATAAATAAATGCACTGTCATTCTCATGAAGAGTGCTAAGAGCTCTCAGGACCATGAACTTGACTTTGTTTCCCTTCACTTTTCTCCTTCTATGTCCACAGTCAGATGTATACCCTGCTATTGCTTTCTGACCATGCCCACACTTTCAAGTGTTCTACTAACTTCATACGTCCCCAGAAGAGAGCCTCGGCTTTTCTTGGTGCTGTCCTGGTGCCTAACAGTCCAAAATGCAGATCAGAGTATGATTACATGATTTTATTTCTTTAATGACATGTGGTATTGTTAGATGTTTGCTAGGTTTGGGACAGGTGGGATTAGCAGTTGCATGTCTAAACCGGAACTTCTCTGCAAATTCCTTGTGCTCATGACCACTAAGTTTTGGCAGTTCTTAGAGACCCTTCTTAAATTGATAATAAGGGCTGTAGCTGTGTTGCTGGTCTTAATTAATTAATTGAATTAATTAAGATTAATTAATTATCTTTCAACTAAAGGCAAACATTCAGGGGTTTTCTGTGTAAAAATTCAAGTTGTCAAGCACATAATCTAAAGTGGACTTTCCTCTCCTGCCTTTTTGTCAGATGTCATCAAGATTGTGGCTGAACAATCAAATACCTCCTCATTTATATTTAATTTGCAAATGATACACTTGTAGCTGGAAAAGTAATCTATGTTCTTATGGGCGGAGGTGGGAAAGTTGACAGGTCCCTTTTGGCAGTGGCAAAAGTGGTTTATGGTAATTTAGGCTAACCTTGGCCTCCCATAAATAAAAACATGAAACTTTTTAACACCCACACGCTAAGTCTGATGCTCCTCCTGCTCTTCTTGAGTATATTAACACTCCACTTGTTAGCAAGTGGGATGCGTAAACCCCAATCTCAGCTATGATGGTGAGGAGATCTGTGCCCAGACCTTCCTGATAGCATCTGGAGACCACTTAATTTGAGCTCACCCTCAGAAGTCTTTACTCCAGAACATGGATTTGTTTAGCCCTTTCAGTTTCCTCTTTACTACGGTTTGTATCCTATGTCGCTATACGCACGTTATTGCTCCTAGGGTGCCGGTCATGCACCCATACCCCATAGCTGTTCCCTTCACAGTCCAGTCCTTTTCCCCCCCACTTCTCTTGTCAGAGGAGATGTGGCAGCCTGCGTGGTACTCTGCACCACCCTGTGCTGCGCTCTGACCACCTGCAGCAGGTAATTTCCCTTCCACAGAGTCTACGTTTTGCTTAAGTTTAGCACAGAAGCACTCATTTTCCCCAAAGCTTCTCAGAGCAGCAAAGCTGTGTTCTCTCGTGATTTTTCTTTTTTTATATCAGGACTTCCAATGGGTAAATCTTAGGAGTTTATCCACTATGAAAAAAAGTTTTATTTTCTAGCGAAAATGCACTAGGTGCTTCACACAGTGTGAGAAAACAGTGTTTCCCAAGGGGGTATTGAACGTGCTCAGGCGAGTGCTCTGTTTTCCTAAGGACACCTGCCAGAACCCTGCTGACATATCAAGCGTTGAAAAATATTTGGCATCAGCCATCTCTCACAGAATTTCTCCCCTTGTTGACAGTAGGAAACAGCCATGTTATGCATATTTCTTTAATTCTCTTGGCTCCATGCATAGCAAAGTGTCTCATATGTTTTCTTCTATAACTACTGATTCCCGAAGAGAACAGAATAGGCAGCTCTTCTTTTGGTTTGGGTTTTAAGGGAAAGGGAACTTCAGACCAAGAACTAAATGGAGATAGAAGATGGGACTTTTTCACCTTGTTCTCTGGTGGGAACTTCCTTGTCTGCTGGAAGACACTTTCCACAAAATGTTGGTTGTCTTGGTCCCTTGTCCAACTAATCATGTCACGTCAGTGCCTTCATGATCAGACCAAGGACATAATGGGGTTTTTACAGTTTAGGATTGGGTACATTTCCTTGAGTGTTATTACGATATCTATCTCTTCTACTCTGTCCTGTATTCACGGTTTATTTCACATTTTACCTTAATGAGAAGTTGTTCATCAGCATAAATTCCCATTTCCCTTCTGATGACCATAGGGCAAAAACTTCTTAAAGCACCACTGGTTTGCATGCAAATATCCATCTCTGCCTTCAGAGCCTCATATTTCTCTTTGCTTTGCATAGGAGACAAATCCACCGGTAAGGGAAAAGCTCTTTTTTATTTGGTAGGGAATTAATAGACAGAGCTCTACATTTCTCTATGAAAATTTTTCTCTCATGTACAATTTTTGCTTTTTGACTGTTTGTGCCTCAACAAGATCCTCTGGCCAATTGCTTCCTGTAGTAGTCGGACTACCTTCTGCCAATCAAAACATTATGCACAGCTATCAGGCATTATTATCAACACCTATCCTGCAGTAGTTCTTTTGTTTGTGATGAGTAATTTAACACTCAACACTCTGAAACGTAAAGCTAATATTGTGAAGTACTCCAAGGAGACAAATTGCATGTATCTTAAACTTTTGATAATCATCTGGTAGTTTGGGGATACTATTACACTGTGGGTTTGCAGAAACCGAACCAAACCAACAAAAAGTTCTGCTCCTGACACAGCCAAGGATCCCTTGCTTTCCGCCTGCTGGAGCTGAGCATCAGCAGCTGGTGGTACCCTCCTGGCACTAGGAATGCAAGCCGGTGCGTCGGTGCTCCCTCATCAGCGGGCTTTAGCCCACTTTGGAGCTCATCAATCCAAAATGAAACCTCCTGCATTCATTCAACACGCAGCTGATGAGCCAGTCCATTCTTTAATCTGCTTAACATCTGATTCCTGGTATTTGATCAGTATCGCAAGTTTTTGTGAGCTTATAAAATACTACCATTTTGCTGAAATTATCTCTCTCTTATCACAGGGACCTACTATCCTTGATGGTGATTTTTGGCTTTCACCATCTTTCTCTCTCAGTGGTGCAGCTAAATTTCTTGCCTACACTGAGCAGTGTGAGAGTCAAATATTGACCTGCTTCAATGGCTAAAGGCTACACAAGCAATATGGTACACATTCTTCTAAATAACCCCAGTGATCAGTTGAGAAAAAGAAATTTAGTTGTGAAATCTTGGAATTTAGTTGTGAAAGTTTGGGGAACTTATTAATGTTTATAAATATCTAAAGAATGGATGTCTAGAGGAAGGGGCCAGACTCTTCTCTATGGTGCCCAGTGACAGGACAAGTGGCAACGGACACAAACTGCAACACAGGAAGTTCCATCTGAAATAAGGAAAGCTTCTTCACTTTGAGGGTGACCGAGCACTGGAACAGGCTGCCCAGAGAGGTTGTGGAGTCTCCGTCTCTGGAGGTATTCAAAACCCACCTGGACGCGATCCTGTGCAACCTGCTCTGGGTGATCCTACTCTAGCAGAGATCTATCCAGAGATCAGTTCCAACCCCTACTAAGCTGTGAATGCTGTGAATCTGTGAAATATGGTATTTCCTTGGTGAATTGCTCCTAGTCACCTTAAATTCTGCTTGGCACTGTGTTTAGAAATGTATGGGGAGTCAGTACAGCTCCAACGGGTGTCTGCTACCAATTAAAATAAATTCCCAATGAAAAATGCCTTGAGATGGTTGCAACTTTTTGACAGGCCTCAGAGGTGGATGTAGAGTTTTCTGAATTGCAGGAGGTATAAACACTGTCTCCCTACGCTTTCACTGGTGTAAGCTGAGAACAGTGGGAACAGTCCGTACAGCCAGACTGTCATCTCCGTTCCCAGCCTCCACTGTCAGCAGTCTTCATGGGTTCGATTATTTATGTTCCCCCTCCTCAGAACAAATATAATTCTTCCCTTTAGCATCTCTCATATCTCCCCTTGGCTAACAGCGATATCCATTCCTCATATAATTCCTCTCTCTGGCTTATCAATAGTTTGTTATTCCCAGTATGGATTTCAGCTGCCACCCTCTACTTCAGGCATTTTCTCTTTGCTGACGTGAAAGCCTCAGATAATTCAATGCTATATTCACTCCTCCATTTTACTCTTGCCTACTCTCTCTCTTCCAAGACTGGATATTGGTTTTATTGGTGTGTTTTGTTTTGTTTTGTTTTGTTTTGTTTTGTTTTAAAAAAAGAGTTTATTATGTAGTGGACATCTTCTTTTGAAACTTACTGCTTTCTAACTTACGCATGTTGAGGCAACCTAGACAGAGGACAGCTAGCCTTGCCTCCTGATGTGCATGGTGTGCTCTTTGGGATCATAGTCTTGCACAGACTCACCTTAGGTGCTTGCAGGACTGTGAAGAGGCTCCAACCAGGACAGCCCAGCTCTTGGGGTGGAAACCAGTGGGATGGCAGTAGGAGGGTATTGCCCTGTGCATAGGTTCACATGATGGAGAGTCAGGTATCCAGGAGATACTGCCAAGCCTGGGAAGTGGGAAGCCCTCCTAGGCAAAGTAGAAAAGCTTTAGCCATGGAGAGCTGTGTGGTACCTCGGAACGGCATTAATGAGGGAAATCCAAACTGCTGTGTTGAGTGGCAATGCAGGATACAGCAGGTCTAGGAAGTCCCATGGCATGCTGCAGGCTGCTGGAAAACTGAGGAAGCCGAATGGTCAGGCACAGAACAAGAAAGCAAACACCTCAGGAAAAGGAGCTGCTTCTTTTGGTTTGCCAAATGTAAGACAAGCAAAAAAAATTAATAGTATCCTACAAAGTGCGGTCTTCGCAGACTAGGAATTCAACAACCCCTCCCAATGCAATGTTGTGCCATGAGGGACACATCATGGTTGTACAAACATGGAAGTCATGAATAGTAGTAGAGGGGTGATAGCACTTGCATATGTTGTTCTGCCAAGACAACAGCTACAATATGGGGTTCAGTTTTGGTATTTTTTCAACAACCATTGGAAAGATGAAGAAAGTGCTGAAAAAATACAGTAAGTGATTTAAGAACAGCATTTTTTGTTTTATCTTATCAGAAAGAAAATTGAGAAGGGATTTGATTAGAGTATAAAAATGCCTTTCCTGGGAGAAAACACTGAGCATTGAAGTGATCTTGAATTTAGTAGAGAACAAAACTGTGGTTGGAATCTGAAGCCAAGTCAATCCAGGACAGAAGTTGATACTTTTTTTTTTTT